>JAHZNB010004652.1:0-10577 GCA_027744295.1 Callyntrura guangdongensis
GGAATCATCAACATTATCGTTATTATCAACATCAATATCGAAGGGGAACAGTAATAACAATAATCTTGCCTTTCCTCTACGTAATTTTTTTCCTCCGCGCGCTGTAAACAAACGGACTCTGCAGACTGGTTTTGTAAATTCCTCATTACTTTGCTTTTTATTGGATTTGAGTTCTCAAGAAATTTAGACGATTCTACAAAAATGGAAATATGACTAGTGTTCTCGGTAATCAAAATGGGAGCAGCTCAGTACTCACTAGTCACACATGGTTAGGTGCAATCACAATCTAGAGCAAAAATGCGTGTGTTTTGCATATAGGTAATATTATGAATACATTGTCAGTGTTAATATAATATACACGTATTTTGTCTCCGAGTGTGTTTGTTTGGGTATGTTAGTTAGCGGTTGTTCTATCAGCTTCTTCGTTAGCAGACACAATAATACACGATAAAAGGTAATGATTATGATGCATAATAATATTAAGTATGCAAATAAATACAAAAAGTGGGCATTGCTTTGTGGTATCATACATTATCATGACTTTATTATGCGCAACAGTAACTAAGTACGCCACCGTACTACAAACTAAACTGTAAACTACGGCATTGCATAATACCCTATAGCTATAGCTCTCTCTCTTTCTCTCTATAAAGAATTTTTGGACTTTTAATATTCCATTCTGTGAAAGCACACGCACGTGTGACTTTTGTAACTTTTAGTTCCATCCATGTGTACTCCGTCATTCCATTGAGAAAAAAACAAGACAAGATAATGCAGACACATGATATTATGAGATTTACCCTTCTCGAGAGGGAGAGAGGGTGAGCGCCTGAGAAGACGAGCTGCATTACATAAACACATTATTACATGCAAATGCAACGAAATAAGACAAGTGCCATACCAGCTCTAGTGGGAGAGATCTACGATTAGAATGTGGGATTAATCTGTTTTTATTATTGTGTGTACATGTTTTTACGTGTGCGTACCTACTTTCGAAGCATTGTGACTTTTTTATGAATGGCTTACTCATCTAAAAAATCTTGTGGCTGACGAAGCAATTTTAAGTATGTATGTGTGGACGGAGCGCGTTCTAGAATATTTTATGCAGCTCTGTGATTCTCATCATGACTCACATGGACGATACTATAATTTGGCCATGCGACTTTTTGCTCAGTGTAGTAACATCATAAACGATGGCCATATAATAAGAAGATTTGCTAAAGTGTATTCTTCTAATGTTGTACTTTGCCACTTGCTAATGCAATCTGTCGTGTGCAATATCAAACATTGCTATTGTAATGTCAATTTATTGAAAAATAATACTTTTATACTTTTCAGCATTTCATTGCAGGCATCACCTCTTGACAAATTCGTTTCACTTGGGATAAACATTATTGAAAAGGGTAAAAGCGTGGGTGCCCACTGGGATCAAGACTTTTTTTGCATGACATCATAATGAAGCTTGTTTGTTTTCTCTGAGAATCTGAGTAAGCACATGTTATTCATTAATAAAATAGGAGCATCTTCAAATCCACGATCTGTGTATAGAGAATGTGCATAATAATGCCACACATCAAAAATAGCTGTCATAGACCTTTGGACTAAATAATCAACAGGTCACGTCTATATACTTTCATTATGAAGACTAATAAGACTTACTTACGAATTATGCATATATGAACGTTGTTAACTGCAACATGTATTGTGTCAAGCGAAAATCGTGTATTTTTCATTACTGTAATTTTGTGTAAAATATTACGTGACACTTTGATTACTTCTGTTCTCCACCTGGGTTATAACAAAATAATAAAAATAAATGCTCTGAGACGACGTTCATATAGTAGGTAGTATTTTAGGCATAAAAGACATATACGCAAGTTTTAAATATTTTTGTTCTTGTCTGTCTAAGCTTACACATGTATTCACAAGACGTTTCACACTATTGCCGAATAGGTATACACATGCCGCCACAGAATCTTGAGGTGAAGTAACGTGTGAAGGGATTTATTATTTTATACGACCATTTTGAACCCTTTCATTCATATGTAAATTACAGTCTCATATTTGTCACCGTAATGACCACCACTACGGTCATATCTAACCCATTTTTTAAAAATTCCGCTGCTCCTATCAATTTATATATGAGCATGTAAAATGAAACAAACGAAGAGAATGAAAGCTGTAAGAAAAAAAAAGAATTACGCTTCTTTTTATATCGTTTAGGTTTTACGAGTGCGGCAGATGTCCGTATTTATGTATGTATGCATATCCCCGTAAAAATTTCTTTTAAACTATGGTTTGCTGTTGTGTGCTGAGCACAACATCATCGTCATCATCATCATGTTTTTTTTCAAACCAAGTAATTTTGAAAACTATATATGTGCTTATGTGCATGTATTTACCTCAGCTCAGCAGGTTGTAAGCTTTTGATTGCTTCTTGCTAGCTCCTGTTGGAATGTTGATTTTCCTCCTTAAGTCTCATAGGAAGAAGTCTCCTCGTCAGAGAGTCAACAAGCACAACTACAACTACTACTAGAGAAATAGTGCAGATGTTGGTATCCACTTTTTGAAGAATGTTTGCTGAACTGTTCATCGTCATCACTGAAGTAGTTGTGTCCCTCTTTAAAGTATGCTCGTTGTTCCAGGAGGCTATGGGATTCGAGGTGTGTCTCCATGAGCTTTACAATTTTAAAACCACACGACTACCGAACAACGACACAGTTGGTTCGTTCATGGTCATTCACGAGTCATGCACACACTGAGAAATTATGAAGCACTACCGACTTTACCACATTGACGACGTCAGAAAATAATATGCTGATGGTGTCTAATGACAATTTACTTGGGAAATTTGCGTTTTGAACACAGCGCCACACGTTTTACAAACTAGTCAGGAACAAATTAAACTTCAGGAGCGACGCACTTTATTATCCCTTGTTTCGATGACTTAATCGACTTCTCCAAAGACTCTTTTTCATGCAAAACAGAGTTGTACTCACGGCTTATATGTGCAAGCAGACATGCGACTCATGCGAGTGTCTGTTTTGCTAAAGTAGTTGAGGATCGCTGTTGCTGGTGAGAATCAGCAAAACATTTCTTTTTTGTTCTGGTCATATAACACCAAAGTAAACAACGTTTGTCTGATTCAGACAAGAAGTGGTAGGCATTCTTGTTCTTTGGCCGCATGCTGCAATGAAACAAAAATCAGAGAATGATTTCCGAGAATAAGCACATCTTCGATCCCTACTTATGATAAAAGCTGATACAACAGTTGAATCGCATAGCATTGGAGAATCAAGAATTCCTACGTGATGCGTCAGTAATAATAATTATGATTTTATTTCTTTGTATTCACCATTTTAGATACACGATACCCATTGATGTGTGCCTATTCAACTCTGCTTGCTTTATATATATATTCATATCCACTATGTGTTTAGTTTAGGTGTAATCATCCACCACGTTAAAAAAGCTGTCACTTGGTTTGTACATACGAGAATTTTAGGTCGATTTGTTGTAATGTAGCATATAATAATATTAATAATAATGCCAAACCATTCACTGAATAGGTACATGAAGTGTGAATGTTTTTTTGCCATTTTGTCTACAACATCAACATCATCAAAGTTCACATGGCATGGCATATACCTACCTACCTCCATACTTTGTTCTTTTGCACGATGAAATTCATCTTGCAAGCATAAAAGGCATAAAAAACCGTTGATGATTCTTATAAAGACATAAGAACCACTACAACTATGTCAGCATATTTTATATTTTGCACGGGAGTGCTGTGATGTGAACGCTGTACATTTTTTCGGTATGAATGATACTGTGCGTTTGCTAAACTAACTAATCACCTGTCTAGTGCAGAGATGGTATCTGCTACAGCAGAAGATTACTATATTCCTTGCCAAAATAATACCTTTACTACTAATCACAGGAGGCAGGCATGTTTTTACAATAAACAGCGTGAATGCAAAGCATTTATGTTTGTTTGCATTCCATGTCGTCCAATCGTCAATGTTGCCACATAATTTAAACAACATTTCTAGCGTTCATCCTCCGAAACATGGTTCAACGGTTTGAAAAATTACATATACCTATGCCGCTTGAGCTACTAACACAACATGACAATTGTTTTAAAAATCTGTATCATATAAAGTTCAAGTGAGATTGCAGCAGGTATATAAAATGACATCATGCTTCATTGCCTTCCCCGGTTCCTTGTAATTTAGTAAAACGTACGTATAATGTGCATCATGCATTCTCTGTCTATTTGTGTACACGTGCGTTCCGTGGAACATACGTGATTTTGTGTTTAATTGTGACTGACAGATGTTTTTTTAAAGCAGCTAGCTACATATTTCACGATGGCAGAAGAGAAAACTGAAAAAAATAGTTGAGGTGTTACTTCTAAATACTTACCGTTTTTATATATTGGTAATTTTTGTTATTTGAGGTAATCATTTTGAACACTTTATAACCACAGAAAAGTTTGATTAGAACACGTCCACAAAAAAACACACACACGAGCGATTATGGATACATGGCAAAAAAGAGCGGCTTGGCCATTATAATAACAAGTCACACACATCTAAAAAAAACAGCAATAACTTTTTTTTTGATTTCAAGCAACGCTTTCTGCTTGCTCTTAAAGTGTCCCCTATAACTGTGTAGATAAATTTTCCAGATAAGGATATGTGAATTTCGTCATGAAGTTGTTGTTTTTGCCATATTCACGGATTACAATAATCTTTGTGACACATGACTAGTTTCAAATATGAAATTTAGATCGTTACTGCAGTAGAGATAACAGTTTTTTTAGCGAACACATCGTTCCTTGACACTATATCTGTCGACCAACTACCAACACGCATGGTCCTTCGCTGCTGCGGTTGACAATGACGACGATAGGAAAGACAATGTGTGCCTATGTAAAACACACAAGTAGAGACAGACGGGAGCACGTTAAACCGCTCTTCTCTGTCAGTTACCCTTTCCTATCCTGTCTTCTTTTCCTTCTTTACCTCTTTTCTCGTCATCCCCGTCGTACCAATACACATATACAGGCAGGCAGACCTCTCGCATTTATGAAAGTTAAAAATGCGGTGCCGACTGCAGTATATCAAGTTGGCAAGTGGCGAGGACGAGCAGGAGGCATACAGGAATCTTCACAACAACATTCACCGCAAAACAACAACTTTACCTTGTGTAGCGCTCTGGCAGAAGACCATTTTTTCCATCTGTCTTAGTCCCTCCGACCATTCATACATAACCTGCAGGCATTAACGCACACAGACAACATATGAGTTTCTTTTCATTAGTTTATTTGGTGGCTGACGACGACCGACGAACGAGCAAGAGGAGATAGGGAGAAGGGGAATTTGGTTAACTTCTAATAGTGTGTGTCCTCTTCATACGATGATTACATTTACATTACGGATGCTGGTACTGGTGCTGCTGCTGTTTAACGATGTACACACATAATATACTACTTACTTACTCGCATGCATGTCCTCTCATGATACAACCGCATAATGTAATCATGAACCAGCATTGCATTCATGAATAATGTTGAACTTTCGTCCTCATCAACGAATGAATGCCAGCAGAAGCAAATTAGGGGTTAAAAGTGGCGGACTGTTTCTTCTCTAATACGTAGAAGCCACAGTGATAGAAAAACGAAAACGGTTGCATTTTTATGTACTCCATCTCACTTGTCCCTCGCGACGCACTCCTCTAAAGCCTACATCACGTTTACAACAGCATTACAGGTATTACTTTTATCGATCATTATTGAAGAGAGAAAAAAGTCTCACCTCACCTCTATCCACATAAAACTACCTATTCAACGGTAGAATCTCATTCAGAGGGAATGAATGCTTGACATGATACGAGAAACACGATGAAAACGCACTTGTTAGGGATCATCCATTTATTATGTACCTCTCAAACTACACGTTTTATGCAGGCAGAGGTAGATAATATAGGGTCGGCGTGGTGGTGCAAACCTTGGATAATAGTTGGTCAAGAAACGCGGGTATAGATGAAGGAGAGATACATATGTCGTTCAAAAAAGTACTTGAAATGTCCTACCTTTACCCATACACGTATCTTGACGCTGTTTTACAGTGTGTACCTGTAAAAAAATCTTCTGAAGGTCGGTTGAAAATCCCTTTTGGAATGCCGGTTCACAAGCTCCGTTTAGTAGTTCCATGAGCAGAAGGCAATCGAAAAGCAAACAACAAAACAACTTTAGCCAAGCCCGTCAGGCCTGCCTAACTGGTACTTTTTAGGCTGGCAGAGAGAGAGAGAGGGAGAAAGAGAGTATATCTACTAACTGCCACTTTTGTACCCCCTTCTTGTTTCTATTGCTCGCCTCTTATTCTGCTTGATGCTCCACAGTAGTAAATTTTATCATTTTATTCTGTTTTAAAAATGCAATGGTATAAACTTTGCATCACAACTAGGCAAAGTACCAAACGATGAAACATGAATTGCCATGTAATAAATGGTTCATGATGGTAGCTTCTTTTTTTGTGCTACAAAGGGACAGATGATTGGACAATGAGTTAGGGCTTGACTTAAGGAGAACTAAAGTAGTTTACGATTACGATATAAAAGAAAAAGGGCACTGCAATAATAATGTAATGTCCTTAACTTGCTCCTGGTCCATTACAACTTACAACCCAAATATTATATTCTTTTCTTGTACAGTGTTTCTTGTTTTTGTCCTTTTTTTCTTCATCTCGCGCGATCTTCTTGTTTCGGGTTCGGGACTAGTAGTGCATATAAAATGAAACAAGTAATTTTGGGTTTGCTCTCTCTCTCCCTTACACGAGGATCTAGTTTTGTTTAGGGATTTCATTTTCATTCTATCTGATCGCTTATTTTAAAAAAAATGTGAACCCATATAATAACAGTGTGCTTGTCAAACACCCTTGGGTTCAATAAACATGGCAATGATCTTTGGTGGTATTTAAAGCTACTCTATCATTTAGTCTGTTTCAAAAAGGAACGTAATATACGTACCCCACACAAAAAGTAGTACTAAACTGTTGTTGTTTACAGGAGATGCCCTAATTCCACATTATATATTTAGTATCCACACGTACAACATGTACATTTGTACACATTTCGTGTAAGTCATACTTTTTGGACAAAATAATCGGTTCCTGTATGTATGTGTGTATATATGTATGTACCAGACCATTTCGTACTAAAGTTTCTTCTCAATTTCCCCATAATACTAATACTCATATAAGGAGATAATCAGATTTGCCAAGATGTAGGGAGATATACTCAACGCTGTGTTTGTTTGCACTCTACATGGCTGTTTTTGTCCATACTACCCAGTTTATAACATTTGACCAATTTATTCTAAAATACACATCTTTGAACAAATCCTTTGGCATTCCATGCTCCAGCAACAGATCCTTACCAAATGAAGGATTTACATTCCAGGGACAACAAGATGTCTACGTCTTATAAGCTCACATTCTAAAGCAATTTGGAAAATATGCTTCCAAACGAATTTACTGTTTTACTACTTCCTCTTTTTTCTAGCCGCACTTACCTACAGATATACTTGGTTGTACGTAATTTGTTATGAATTCAAGCTAGATTTTAAGCACATCACTGAAAGGATAGAAACAGAAATGGTTTAAAGAAATTTTTGAAGAGGTCTACCCATCCTAAGAGAAAGAGAAAAAATAGGATTAACTTTGGGTTGCTCGAGAACCATTAGCGAAGCTAACATGTTCCTTGTTAAAGTTGGATGTTTATGGGGATGCCTGAAAACACTTCATTTCCTTTTTTCATTTTTTGAGAGCTTACATTACTCTACCCTCACTCCAGACGCGAATTGACAGATTTACTGTTCTTTCCACTGCCACAGTGTAAGAAATGAAGGCCTTTGGAAAAACGGAGATGTAATTCTGTTTAGAGGCTACAGCTACAATACGGTACAGAAAACTTGGCAAGATTTTTGGGGAAAGACATGTGGAAAAGCTTTTATGTGTTGTTCTACTATACACAGAGTCTCCGTAGTCATTGCCAGTCAATATAAAGAAATTATTATTACAGAAGCTCTGTCTCGTCAGTCATCGTGACAAGTGACAGCAATACAATGCGCACTTGATGCTGTCGATAGCTTCATTGATTTGTGAAGCCCCTATTGTTGCCGCTGCTGCGTTGAGTTCTTTGCTTTCTTGTCCTCGCCTTCTTCAAAATCTTCCCGTTTGTACATATAAAGATTTCATGTGTGCGTGTACAGGTAGGCGAAAATGTTTTTGGTGTACACAAATCAAAATAAAGATAGGATATCTGTTCAGGAAATGTGCTTTTGGTAGATGTGCGGATTTTCCATTTTAAGTAAGGAAGTACAAGCTGTACATTCGAGATACAGATATTAGTGCAGTCACAGTCTTCCTGTCAACAGACACCACACTGCTCTGGTGACATTGGACACAGACAGATATGTTAGTAATCAAAACGACAGAGAGCTACCTACCGATCTTGTTAGTTGCGTATTTAGAAATATGAATCATTCAACCGAGATAGGATTATTTTGTTTTTGTCTGATACTAAATGGGTGGGAACTTTTTCTACTTGATTTGATTAGCTACATGAAATGCTTTTATGCATGCCTATTAGAAAAAAGGACAAAGGATGCCGTGAGTGGCCAGGCAAATTGCGGCAACATTAAAAGACCTTCTTTGTGGATAACTAATTATTGTAGGGGTAGAATTCAAAATATAAAGAGATATAATACATATATACAATTACAATAATGATATATGGAATGAATGTCTTTACGGTCTAGTGGTCTTTGTTATTATACTTTACTTTTGTCATATTTCATGATAATTACATTCTCATCACACTTCAAAATATTCATAATTACAATACTGTAGTATGACTGTGTTTCAGGAGGCGACCAAGATTTTGGATATGAAACCGTAACAATTATCAGAAAAGAAAATTTCAGCGATGAAATAATTACATATCAATCAACGTAAGTGCGTTCAAATGTAAAATGAGTCTCAACTGTACAATTCACGTAAAGTATGTGATTCATACTATTTAGGGCCTGCTTCTATGATGACAAACAGCACAACACCAGCACAGTGTGGTTACATAGAACTTTTATGATGTCTACTTTCATAAAAGGTAAAAAACGGGCAACGTCATTAAATAAATTTTGTTTAAACTTGTATGCATGCATTCATACTGATGCGCACTGCTTTTTAATGACGGACTTAAAAATCAACGAATCCTTTTTTGTTTTTAATCTAACATTGACTTCAGTTTCAATTATCGTATCATTATTATCAGTGGCCATTAATCCTTGTATCCTGGCAGTATATTGCTTAATCTGATACGATTTTTAACCAAAAATTGAGAACTTGTGCGTTTCGTTTTTAGATTCTATTTTTTAGTCAGAATTTTTTATGGTTGCAGGTAAAAACTCTTTTATGTATATATCAAGTTAAGTGCTAATTTGAATACAAGCCTGTAAAAAAGAACAGTTCTCACAGGAAAGTAGGAATGCACAAAACTTTGTCTTTCACAACTGTCATCTTCAATCGCCTTCAAACACGAACGCAACGTTGACCCCTTTATGTAATTATTTTATGTTACCGGCTAGGCTGCGTATTTACGATATCTTTTGATACGGGCTCCTCATATAAACATAAGAAAACTGGTATTCATATTGTTGAAGCAAGCATTGCCATTGAACTACCTACACTTTTGGTTACTTACACATGGACGTAATTTATAGTGGTTATACTAAAATAAAAAAAGATTACATTTTTTAAGCTTTTGTACTAATTTGGTATGCTTGTCCTTTAGGGACTTCATAAATATTTATTTGCTTTGGCTGCGCTCTCAGAACGTGTAAATTTCATGGAAAACAGCAAAGGCAGTAGAGACAGACATGTTGGCGACAAATCAAGGATAAAAAATAAAAGCAGTAGCCCGTACTGGGTTTTCGTAAAAAAATCTTTTGTGTATCTCTCAAGCTAATGGATTTATGAAGCCATTGAATATCATTTCAACATTTTTATGTTAATGGGTTTTGTCTAGAGCTCTGGGGAGTTTTACAAATTGTAGAACCATCCTGCATACTCTACATCTCGAAGAAGGGTTAGGATTTGCGTTGTTGCGTCCAAAAATGTACAAAGTCAACTCCAAGTCAAGTCTTTCGGTTTGCATTTGCTTTGCATAAGTAATATATTATGTTATCAATAAATAGGCATGTTCTTAAATAGTGTTTGGTGTCTAAAAACTTTTTGAAACAACATGTTTATCGTTTCATTTTCATTTTTTAAACGACTAAAGAATGTTGAGAATTGTTTGAATACATTCAGGTTTCCCTTTAAATAACAAACAATTCAAATATTTATGTAATCAAGAAAGTTTTTTAATCACTAGTAAAAAAGTATGCAAGCAGATTGTTCTCAATTTAGTTTTGTCTTGGCATTTTTGAGTTATTCTGACATTCCTTCCGAATTTACTTTCACGAAAGAATGCAATGTATATAATTATATGTACCTAGCGGTATTTCCTCG
>JAHZNB010004653.1:0-15201 GCA_027744295.1 Callyntrura guangdongensis
ATGTTTACTCTATGGTTACAACAGCTTTTATGCATAAATATCTGAACGGGGTTAGTTTAGCAATCATAAATATTTTATATGTGTGAGCGAGATAAACGTTTGTATTCACAACAAGGCTCGTTCCCTACTATAGCTGTAACACATTTCCAGCAAGGGAAAGTGGAAATGAGAGAAACATGAGAAAATGAACACGGAAAAGGGTGGCTTGGTTCGTTGGTATGCTAATAATAATGGTGGGAAAGGTGGATGAAGAAAAAGAGGGAAAGCAAAAAAGTAAGATTGTAGAACTCATTAAAACCCAATTCTTCATCGTTTCGGGAAACCTTTCTGGAATACAAATTGTAGAATCCAACATTTTTTTAATGTCGTGCATATATGAATGTCACCGGTTAATACTGCTACAGCTACTATTATTATCTTGTGCTATATGCGGTAGTATCAGCAAACTTGCACAGAAAGTCGTTTTATGTATTTTGCATCTTTTGCCGTCATAAAATAATTTTCTCACATGTGGCGGCGGGAACGAAACCATTTGGAGGTACAAATGTACATTACATATGCAATGTTTGACGTTGGCTACATAGGTACAAACATTTGCATTTTGGCCGGGCTCGGCTGGTTAGCTTTTTAAATCACCTATTGAAACTATGATGTGCCTTATGCCATACCTACTGCTTGTACCATGTTGCGTAGGCAAAGAAAAAGTTTTAATGTCAAAATTTTTACGATTTTGTAAATTTTGTCCTTGGTTGAAGGAGTACCAAAGTCTTAATCGAAATCAGTAAAACGTACAAGAAATATTGTACAAGAATATTGCATTGCTTTTTGTCGTAAATAACATCTAACTTTAAATTTAAAAAGTTAATAATAGCTTAATAATAGGACAGCAAAAACTGAGAGAGGCTCATTCTATTGCATTTTTTAATATTCCTGAAACACGAGTACACTTACGGTTTTCTTTTAATTTTGTGCAACTATATACATAGAATAAAGTGGGAAATTCCCATAAATGACTTTGCAGCATGTTATTTATAAATTTATAAATAATAAAAAAATTGAATAATGTACAACAGTGTATACCTCAAGTGTTTTTCATTTGGGTTAGCATTGCAAAAAGGAATGTGTGTGAAGAGAGAAAATACACATATGACATTGTGATATCCGGAATTGTACACAGCCAAAACAAGACAACAAATTCTTGGAACTTGGAACATGCCCTCGCTTACTATGCGCTACATCAATTTACTTTCCCAGTGAATATAAAAACGTGTGTGGTTTTATACAGAGAGTACACAACTGACACTGGTACTTGCCATTATAAATTATCATCATGGAAGATATATTGGTCAAGAAGTAAATGGTCCAAAAAGTTACACTTCATGAGAATGAAGATTATTATGATTCTCATCCAATTTTCACTACCATATCCTCTATAATATTCGGTGTGTATAGAAAGGAGTCAAGTCGAACGTGTACTACACACACGTTTAGCACCAAAATTTCTCAACCGCACCACCGTTCTTGTTGCCAGCCCATTTTCTTTATAACTTTATGAGCAACGTAACAAAAGTAATTCGAGTTGAAGTTAGTTTTCTGAAGCACCCAACAAAACTGTCTTTGTTGAAAAAAGAAATAATAAGGAAAGGGGGCGGGGAAACAACAATGAGCTGCAATGCGGAGTCATGAATCTTTCCCAGTTTCCAGCCAAAAAAATGGGGAAATGAGTATAAGACATTTATTTTTATGGGTCTAAAGTTATTTACAAAAAACGTATCACTATCTCTGGACAAATCATTTTGTGAACAACCAATTTTCTGTCAGGGGTAACAGAAAGGAAACTATTTATATCAATATTACAACTCATCATTAAAATATTAAACAGATACTCTACTTGTTAGGAAAACAAGTTGTTAGAGAACAGTAGCAAATGGCATTAAAGCTTGAAGAGAATCATGGAAATGGTGATCCTCCCACACACACACATACGCATACCCACACAAACGACAGGAGGCAGAGAGGCACTCAAAATTTGACACCAGCCACAGGCAACCACATAAAAGAGTTACTTTGTTGCTGATACCGGTGGTGGCCGTAGTGGTGGTGGTGTTGTTCTGTTGTACTTGAATGGATTTGAGTAGGTACCAGGTAAAAAACCAACTGTCCTGAGAGAGCTAACATGATATGATAGAAAGAAAGAATTAGTACAAAAGAGAAAAGTAAGAGTAACTTTTTTTGCAAAAAAAAAACTTGTTTCTTTCCCTTCTATTCACTTTGCGAAATACAAAAGAAGACAGCGAGTGAAGTCGACTTAAATTCAGAAGGGACTTGGCAGAAAGAAAGAATAAGAACAAGTCTCTGCATTATAATATTTACGTTTTGGTTTTTGACAGTAAAAGCATCTTCCACGATGGGGAGAAAAAGGGAAAAAAGTGGGAACAAAAATAAATCATACAGTAGCAAACAAAACAAGTGACAAAGGAGATACAAACACACGCATACTTTGTTATGCTACACTGGTAATAATAATAACGATGATGAGGAAGATTGCAATGGTTTACGGTTCTCGCTTTTCGTGGCTACTGCGGAAAGAAGTGACAGAGGGAAAGATACGGACAGACTTGGGCACAATAAGATTATTACTCAAGTTGCACTTCTCTATATACATAGTATGTCTGCTCGCCACTGCCACATATGAGGATCATTATTATTATCATCATCATCGTCGTCGTCGTCGTGATCAAACTCGTTACTGGAAGACATTTCTAAAACAGGAAGATATATAAGCGCTAAAGGAAATACTAGAAAAGATAAAACGACAAGACACACGAGGAGACAAGGAGGGAGGAAGACGAGATGGATGACAGAAGTGGATCAGAATTCATAATATATTATACAAGAAGAGATTATGGGAATGACACTAGAGAAAAGAGACAAAGTTAAGGATTTTTTTTATTCTCCAGCTATAATATACCAAGGTGGTGGCAGTGGTCTGCAAAGACAAAGAAGAAGAAAAGAAAGTTGTACAAGAATCGTGTATACACACAAGATCACACATCTCATAATATTTTTATACACCACGCTTCAGCATCTCACAGCATCACTTCACATCTTTTTTACCCAGTGGATCACCACTTTTCCCTGTAGAAGCGCACAAAAAAGTAAGCCCGCAGCAGCATATCCCAAAGAAGTATCTCAGAGGAGAGAGAGAGGACAATCATAATACAGATAGTTCTACTACCAAAAAGAAAAAAATGAGAAAACAGCTTGATGTTTTGCTTATTAGTTGGTGGAAAACCAAAAGAAGCATATGATTTCGTTTCCTTTTGTTCTGATTCTTGTCTCCTCTCTCTCTCAAGCTTCCTATTATATTTTTTGTCTTTAAGACATCAAAATATTGACGCAAGTCGGAAAGCACGCCGTTCAAAGCTGAAGGGACCAAAAGTACATAAAATATTAATATTATTATCCTTCAAAAACATGACACATCTTATATGGTATACTGCAATAGCACATGTTCCTCTAGTGTACACTCTCACCATCATCACCACAACACGCACCCCTCTAATCTGATGTAATAGATTTAATAATACAGCGATAATAGGAAATAAAGATTCAGTCTTTTGCATCATTTTCATGTTTATACGAGAAATAAAAAGTAAAAAGTACGACATGGCATGATATAGCAAACAGGGCTATATACCGTGATGATGATAATCATCATCATCATCAGATTTCTCTCTTTGCTCTGCAACCACTATTATTCTACCAGCAGCAGCAGCAACAACAACAACCCTCCAAATCTGCCACTTTTGTCAACCAAAGCATGACATGAAAAAACGTCGGCACAGAGTCGAGTTGACAGAGGAGATTGCTTGTGGAGCCATGTCAGAAGACGAGAAAAACAGGATGAAACAACAAGCCAGTTTATACGACGTAGGACGTATACCAAGTAAAGTTGGTAGTTTGTTGGTAAAAATGTTTATGCCATGTTGATACTATTTCTACTCGTGATTTTATGCTGGTCTCTCTCTCTGTGTCTGTGTGTTCATAGGGCTACTTTTTTTTACATAACTCACTTTGCAACAAAACAACTTTCCTACTTCAACTGGGTTTTTAGGAGTAGTACTGGGAGGCGAAAAGCAAATGTGTGATAATATGCTATTTGTAGAGTGATGTGTTATGGTATGTGATGACGATAATAATGATGCTGCTGGTGGTGCTACTAATAGTGGCGTGCTTTCTTTGGTGTGATGAAAGATCTTTTTGCTTCAATCTGAGGGCAAAAGCAAAGAATGCCAACATTTTGCAAGGCAGACCCATTTTTATGCCATTAACTCCAGTGGAAAAAAATCAGATTGTTACACACTTCTTTATACTTACTCATCTCAGTGGTACAATGCTTTGTTGTCACTAAATTTAGCTTGATTTGACCTCTTGTCACAAGACAATATCAACATCAGCAGTAGTAGTGGTAGTAGAAGTAGTAGCAGCAGCGAAAACAACAACAATGCGTGCATTTGCGACAGTGTATTTTTTGCGGGTTACTGGTAACCGACCAAAAGTATTCTAAGAATTATAAAATGTTTGAGAGAATTTGTACACGCTGCTCGGTGCTCGCTCTTAATGGCTTCTAAAGTAGTTGACGTGTTGACAACACAACACATACGGAAAGTTTTTAACGGTTTTGGCGAGAGTTATTCTTCTGCAACAGAAGAGACATTGGATACAATTTTTGCACAGATTAGCGTGTAATTTATCTATCAGCAAGTTGGTTTACAACAGCACTTGCAATTTCTTATTGAAGACAGGTTTTTGCATGACGTGTGTAGAAGAAAAAAATAAAATAAACATTTCGTTCGAAAAATCAGAAACAGGAGAATGTCATTAGGATGACGGCTGTATCCCTTTCACCATTTTACGATGACACACACACAAACATACATACATACACAGTCAGACACTTAGATATACACAAAGAAATGATTAATACACTTTCACGGTTTATTTTACCAAAAGGATGCGTTGCTGGTGCATTTCTGTCTGTCTGCATTATTTATCATTGACACACTAACGCTCACTGTTTTACAGAAGTTTCTCAAAAAATGTTTGTTTAATAGTTTCGAGTACGTTTATTATATTAAATTTTATGACGGTGACAAAACCCAAAGACATTACATTTACTCCCCATTTGCTGCAAAAAACATTCTGGGTGGGAAATGCGGAGACATTTGAAAAATGGTAGGCATGTTCATTTTAAGATTTCTAACCGTACTCAATGTACTATGCCGTTAAGAAAGTGGCAGGTTTTCCAATATGGAATGATTTATACTTCCGTAAGAATGATTCCCTAAAAAAATCATGCTTACGACGCGTAGGTTTTTACATTGCGGCATATTAAGTTATACGTATTAGTTTCTAAAATCGTCCGCGTTTAAAGTCAAATCCGCAGGCAGCAGACAGTTTGGGTAATGCGGATGATCAATACGAGCATATTATGGGTATGCTTCGGAAAATAAAGTAATTCAGCTTGTCTGTAAGCATCAGGGAACATTATTATTACCGTTTATTACAACATACTTTATCTTCCCCCTAGTTCTACACAAGGACTCTGCATCATCCAACAAGCCCTATTTTTTCTGGCATTTTGAAACTTCTCTACAACCGCCTGTATATATACTGCTAATGGTAAGTCAACGTTCAAGCTACATTTGATCTAGAGGTGATTATCGATATTTTCATGTGCATTAAAGAAATTGGCTGCAATCAAAGAGTAAAAGTAAAAATAGCAAGTTGGATTTTATGTAAATATGGGAAAACTTGTTCAATTTTGTCATTCTTATGGGAAAGCCAAAATATGTGTTATTATGTGTAGTACTCCTTCTGCAGGAAAAGCTGAGCCTCGATCACTTTACCAGGACAGTAGTAAAGTTTGCACACAGTAGCAAAGCAAGAGTCAGGAGAATAAATGGAATAAATAAAAGTCTAAGCTCTGCTGCTAGACATTTTCTCCTCGAATACGAGTACTACACACAGTAATATTCGCAAATACCTATACATCCGTTTTTATTACTGATGTGTGTGCAAGCGGGGAGCGTAGGTAGACGCATAAAATTATCGATACTTTTGCAAAAGATGCAGTAGAATGCATCGTTATGCAGTGCCTACAGAGAGAGAGAGAGAGAGTCGTGCCGTGAGAGTGTGGTTTGGCATTAGACCGATATTATTTCTTTTCGCAGCCTTCTCAAGTAACCAAATTGCTGTCTAAAAGCGTATTGAAGAAAACCTTTTGCCTCTTTGGCCACACACAGCGTCGTCAGTTTAATGATTTACCGTTTTAGACTGTCAACGTAGACATAAGTCGTCCATATATC
This sequence comes from Callyntrura guangdongensis, assembly GCA_027744295.1. Classification (NCBI taxonomy): domain Eukaryota; kingdom Metazoa; phylum Arthropoda; class Collembola; order Entomobryomorpha; family Paronellidae; genus Callyntrura; species Callyntrura guangdongensis. The sequence goes on from JAHZNB010004653.1 coordinate 6,372, forward strand.
TGCATCACAACAACAAACGCCAAGCCATGAGAAAAAAATCTGTGTATGTGTGTGTGCGGGGTTTTTACTAATTTCCTCGGGGATCCTAAACTCATAATAGGACGCGTATTGAACGCCGGGTTTTCCAGACGTTTATGCACACACGACATTTGTAAAAGAGATATAGAAAGGCTTGGATTGGTTGGCCTACATTTTGCCCTGTAATAATATAAATGGTTTGGAAAAAAGTTTTTTTTTGACTTAGATTGCTTCTTTTGATTGACCTTATTTTGCTGTTTTAGCTGGAAATTTATTATTATTTAACAAATTACACATCTTCCAATATCTTGTACAGAATTAAAAAAATACTCTTTTTCAACGTTACTTCATCGGACCCCAGAGTTTAGACAAAAGAACAAAAATGGTGTTTTGTTTTTGCCTTGCTTTATATACGCGATACATTTGTCCATCGATATGTATGGCCAAATGTACGTATCTGCACTGATTGTGTTGTGAGATGAATGCAACATCAGCATATTATGCCGCAGTTGGACGTAGGAGACCCGTTGCAGAGAATGCAATATTTTATTTACGCAATGTTATTTCTGGCTAGAGATGAGCCACTCACTTCACCCCTATTTCACGCTTCAATGATTCCCTACACAAACCGGACAACGGACAAGTTTTACATGAGCAATGCTGCATTTAAAAATTGATGGTTTGCTCAAAATACATCGGTCAAAACAAAAAAAGTAATTTTTTTCCCACAGACGGACGCGGACGTGGTTTTGCAGAGTCCAAAAAAACTGGGAAACCGAAATAAAACAATGGATGTTGTACAGGCATACATATTTATGTACAACGGACACAACCGCGATAATAAAAGAGAAAAACAACAGGAAACACCAACAGCAGCAACGGTGCAAAATAGAAACGTACGTGCTGAGGAGAATTAAATGTTAGACGAACAGCCAGCACTCTCCTATATAGCGTCTATATATATTCATATTCACAGACTATATATCAGGTTGGCTTTGTTGCGGGCTTACCGCTAGTCATCATCAATAATCAATGCGGAAAAAATTCAGTATTCTCTGAAGAGTCGCCTTTGCCCCATATTATTTCGCCTGTTTACCTGTGTCTAAGTACAGAACTCTGTAAGAAACGTTATTCGTATGAGCACACACAGTACTGGTGATATTCTGCTTGTAACTATCACTCACATGGATGAACCAGAAATATAGTCAGAAAATAAGGAACAGGGAAGAATTGAGAAGCAAACGTTGGAACATGGACATGGAGAGTATTAGTTACCACCAGAGAGAGAGAGAGAGAGAGAGAGGTGAGTTCTTTCTCGTTCATGTGGCATCAGACACTAATGGTAATGGAGTCAGTAGAAAACGAAAAAGAATAGTAAATATGAACCCGGCCAAGAAATAACAGTGTGTCGGTCACGTAGTCAAAAGTAGAAAACAGACAACCACAAAAATACGTGGTACGTACACCTGTTAGAAACGTATCATTACTGTCATACATCCGGGTCCTGGTCGGAATTTTAGGCGTCTAAAACTGCGGAGAATAAGAATATATCAAAAACCGTTTCTACTTTTTTCTTTTGTCTCTGGCGTTTTTCTTCCAAGTTGGAATGCAGATATGTAAATGACGACTGGTGAGACCAAACAAATTTTTCGCTTTCTTTCCTTCTCGTTGACAAAGTGCATGAAAAGAGAAGATATGGGGGGTTTGGGAGAAATTTTTTAAAGGTCACTATACCGCAAATTCAGGGAATACATGTTGTGGTTTTTATTCGAGTACACAAAAATACTGACCGTTAAGATTTAACATGGGGGATCAGCAGTGATGAAAACGATGGGATAGTAATGTGAATTTTCAAACGTGTAATACTTTTCTCATCGCACGACACACGACATAAATTTATCTCACGGCAATCGAAAAAACGCATTTCTTTTAATTTATTATTTGATAGTTTTCTAAAGAAAAGAAGAAAATTGGAACGTACTATGATGTTCATTATTTGAGGAAAACCATTGACTAGTTAAGGTGTATATATGTATTTATAGCATTGGTCTAGATTAATACAGCCCCCTTCCAAAACCCAGTATTAGGAGGAAAACGAAGGTGGCAATAAATTGGAATGTATAGGCAATTTATTTTATTAAGGTATATGATCAAAGTGTAACAAAGCCAAAAAAGAGAGAAAAAAGTAAATTGTAAGTTCAAAAAGAGATACAGACAAACAAGTGTTTACAGCTGTTATTTTGATAAACAGGTATTTCTTTGCCCTGTCGTTGTCGCCCATTGAAATTCCAATAAACAAGAATAATACGTTGCTTGACCTCCACCAAAACAAACAATTTCTATACAATCTCTCGCGCCGTAAAATGGGACATATATTGAAGTTTATCGCGTATTGGCAGAGTTTCTATTTAAATGCAAAACAACACACACTGTTTCAGCATGCTTCGCAAAAGAAATTGAAATTCTAGCGCCGTATTTCTCCCCTTCTTTATTGGCGGTGGCGACAAACCGAGTGTTTTGGACAATAGCACAAATTGCATGTTAGTTCGGCCCGGCCGCGATGTAAATACATATGACCAATGTCCGCATTGACACGTTGCTACGTGTATATCAAGGGCTGGAATTTTTAGCCGTTACCAACAAAGGTTTGAAACAATTTATAAATAATTGCAAGGTATTTGACAATGATGATGGGAGGGGACACTCCTCAAATTTTCAATATTTTCCTTAGGTTGCGATATTGTGTGTGTGTATTGCTATTTCATGTGTTTATGTTAAAAATGCAGAAATTACGCGCACGTTGATTTATTATAAATGTTGTATGAATGTTTGGACTATAGAATGACGCAATCATTGAAATTTCGTGATTTTTTTTTGTTGAAACCCCAATTAAAGTCATGCAATATGCCGCCACCGCCTTTACAACAAGAACATGTTAACCTGTCCTGCTTTCCACATTCTACTTGATATCTACATCAATCATGCATGAATTCCCGAAAAAATAGCCTGCATGCCACATGCATACCAGTGGTAAGACCCACAAACACGAACCGAAAAAGCTGGCCTACCTTCTTTTGTTTTATACTTCTGTTCTTATACTTGGCATTTTTGCCTATTAGAATCGCTCCTGTAAAAAGTACGAAAACCCCTCTACTTTCAGGGTCGCAATTCACAATTAGCAAAAATATGACCTACATAGGTATATAACACTCTCTTTACGTACGTACGGTTACAACATTATTTTTTGCGAAACAAAGATTTTCAAGAATGTTTCTGTTAGGCAACTTAATTCTCTCAGCGGACAGGATCACATAAATTTCTGCAAATATTTGTATTCTCTCTTTCCCATTTATACATGCATATCTTTATTAGTGCGTACTTAACATTTCACATTGAAAATTCAAGAAACAGCAGCAGCTCTCTGGGAAAACTCTTTCTTTCACTCTATCCTTTTCTCATATACATCTAATTTCTTTGGCAAATAAAATTACTCCGATAATGGGCTTTACAAAAAGAAGAATGGAATACCAAGATGGGAACAAAAGTATATACACACACATGAGATGGTTCTCTATGTAAAACAGAAAAAAGGGGAAAGAGACGGAAGAATGTAGGTAACCTGGAATGTATGCAGTATGGATTAACATAAAGATTTTTACGACCATTTCGTTCTCCATTTTACAGGATTACTTTTCCCCTCTGCTTTACAGCGTGTGTACGTTGGATGCACATATGCCTACGCCACACTGTACCACCGTGGTGCCTTGTTATAACAGCCGGGCAATAGAAAGAAAAGGAGAGAGTATGTTGTTATCCAAAATTTGCCATTTCATTATATTCATTCATAAAATTATATGCGCACAGCATTGATATTATTATTACAACGACGACAGTTGTAGTGCGTTCTTTCCTTACAAGACGAATAAATGTACAAAGAAACAATTTCACCATCAAAAGAACTTGGTATAACGTGATGTAATGTAACTTGTAGCATATCTCGTATATTTAGCAAGTGGAGAACTTTAGACAACTTACTAGTAGTAGTGGTAATAATAATGCACATGTACGAAAAAAATGGGGTGATAGAATCATACATGGAAATATTTTAGGAAAAAATCGCAATGGTATTTTGCTTTTGTGTTCTTTCTGCTCTCACACAAATATCCATATTGCACAAGTTTGGAGGGTGAGCAGGAAGTAAAAATGGGAGAAATGAATGCGTGGGGAAAGAGTGTGTGGAAAAAATGGCAAGTATGAGTGACAGAAAGAAAAATTAGATGGAAACCCAATAAAACAGCACATTTACGATATGGATGACATTACTTTATAGATTTTTGAACTTGTAATCTGGTGTACAACGAACTTACAAAAGGTAGAACACACCACATCATCATATTTACTTACTATATCTCTCTCTTCACTCATTGCACTTTTGTTTCTACAATCGACCAGAGATGTGCTATAAATAGTCATAAAAATCCCTTGTAAACGACATACTTACCCGAGAATAATGTGCTTAAAGGGGACGACAACACCCGGCTCCTTGTCTTTATTTCATTGAGTTTGCAAAAGTTATGCATGAAAATAGTCAAAGAAAGTTTCCTACGTGTTTTTCCACCAAGAAGAAATTTTGGTGTTTTTTGGCGAGTTGAGTTGTTTTTGAACGAAAGTGTGTAGTTAAAAGTCTGGAATATATTTTCTTCTCTCAAGTTTCAAAGTAGTACTAGTAACTTAATTGTAAGTAGATGTGACGAGTGTGCATACTCACACATGCAAGCAGACTTGCAAAAGCAAACACACACACATACATGGTCCCAATTTTTTTTTCCTAGGGCAATGGTAACAAGATTAGTTATATTGTATTTGCTCAAATCATTATCATCGTCATCATCATGAGGAGCAGCAACAGTAGCTTGACACTCACTTATTTTGCCACCCCGTTTCTTAGATCCATTAACTTCGGTTCGGGAGTTAGAATGCAAATTTTACGGCTTCTAAGAAAACTTCAAGTATTGTATCAATTTTAAAGCGTTTCCGTGATGTTGCTCATCAATTTCACATTTTTCTCTTTATTCAAAGTTACTCCGCAGGGAAAAAATCTACCAGAACTTTTAAGGATGTAGGTGTGTGTGTGTGGTCTCACTTCACACACGTGTTCTGTAGTTGAGCTGCTGGGTTGTTAAAAGTAAAAGTCACTGGAATTGCTTCATGGTAGATGAAAATACTGACTTCGCTCCTGTAAGTTTATGTGTGCACAGTTCACTTTTTGTAATAGGCACACCAATAGTAATCTTTATAGCGTGTCAAGGCCAAACTCTTTAAAAACTTTGTCTTTGGTACTCCACGTGTACGCAACCCTTTCCTCGTTTCATCGTTGTTGTTGTTGCTTCTGGCACTGTTGGTTTAGCAATAAACTTGGCCAACCAACCACCCCGAATAATGTAGGTAACGAACGGGAAAATCACAAATTCTTTTCTTTCGTCATAGACTCCAAGTTGACAGCACATACCTGCACATAGCAGTTGAACGGTGTGCAGTATTCATTCTTTAATCTCGTCTCCTACACTGTGTAGACACCACCCGGTCATTCCTTTCAGAGTTGTTCGGTTTGTGCAACCATTTTTGCTATCTTTCTTCACGTCTTTCTCTCTCTTTCGCACCTCGCGTATCTATAAATACAATCACCAATAATTTTTCAATGACTTTCACCTTTTATTCCTTTGCATGCTACTTTATTCCTTGTTAAACAAACTCTTTCGATTATCCCAGGAAAAAATCCTACCTTTTTCCTAACCCTCCTCCTGTCAGTTTATGTATCAACGACGTACTGTGTGGCAAAACGTGCACAGAATGACTAACATCATAAGTGTTGTGGGAAGGCACTTAATTGTTTCCCTTTCCGTCCATGTTACCAATATCATTTACTACATGAGTTGCTACAAATAAAATGGATTTCACTTCGAATTTGTTGCGATCCTGAAAGGGAGATAGGTTGATAGTGTATTCAAATGATTTTTCCTTTTCCTCTCCCTCCCTTCTTTCTTGACCAACATTCAATCAACTTTTCATTTTCCGTGGCCTACCAGCACACAAAAGGCAATGATGAAATAAGGTATTTTATTTTGCCAAATGGTTACCCTCAGTCATTTTTAATGGGCAACATTCCTCGCATCATAATACTTCTCCATGAAATATTCCGTGGTGGTAGTATCTTTCAGGGTGTGCAGTGGTAGTGGGTGTATGCATTTTCCATGTCGGCTTTCATGTGTCAAAACTCCACCATCATGTAGCTTTTGCTACTGCTGTTGTACAATAGTACAAAAACAATAATAATGCTCGAGCTTGTTGTTCTCCTTTTTTTCCTGCTTACCACAAAAATGTAGTTGGTTCGTGGAAATCCCCCTGGGAAAATCGCTGACAAAAAAACCAGAAGGCAAGAGTGCTTCGGTTTTTCCCCGTCGTTGTTGTGTCACCTCTCGTCCATCAGCTATCTGTCGTTGTCACAATGAACGTTACCATTACTTCCAAGTTGTACACGCTGCTGTTGCTGGTAGTCCGTTTTTTTCTCCGTCTGGGTTGGCAGTAGTAGGGATTTTTTTAGGATTTGATTGATTGATATATAAGTCATGCCATTTTAGAGGTTTTCCACCCCCTTGCAAAAGTTCCCCAAGTTGTATAACAGCGTAACGTAACAGTGTTATATTTTAACTTGGGCTACCATTATGACCCGTCACAAAGTTGGTACATCGTTATTTCATGAGAGTCTGTATATATTTTACTCGCCACTGCTGCTGTTATTTCCAATTTAGGGAAACCATAATAATTAAGGAAGCATTTGGATGTCATGTGGTACGGTATTGGTGCATGTATCTATAAGTGTGTGGTGTGTGTAAAACAAATGGAAAGTGGAATGTTGAGAGTCACTTTTACACTTATTGTACTTGTATTGCTTCTATCTTGTCCGCACACACACAAACACACATAAACACACACTGACACACTCACAAGTTGAGTAATCAATTGAATTGTTAGTTATTTTCCCTTGTCAGTTTTCTTCCGAGAAATATGGTTGCGTAAAGAAAATGAGAGGTAACTTTCTTCCCTTGTCCTAACAAATACTGTGTGAGTGTTCAACCGATAAATAAAAAAGGGAGAGTAGGGGGAGGATGCAACAGCGTCATTTATTTATATCTGTTCGGAGAGAGAGAAAGCAAGAGGAAATAAAAAAAACACAAAGAAACGAAGATAATGGGCTGGAATCACGATGTTTCTTCGTCTATTTGATTGTATATGTATGCCCCCTTTGTTGTTACTTATATTTTTCTGCTTTCTCCACGTGCGACTCCTCGTCTTCGTCCTAGTACGGTGTTCTATCCTCTTTGTTTTCTAAACTTGGAGTGATACTCTGAGGACTGGTGCTTCTCGTGTTTACAGTTCTTGGTGGCTGGCGGTGGTGTATGTGTGTGTTGTAGTAGGAGTATAGCCATAGATGTAATACATAATCACATTATTTCCTTGTGAAGTAGTAGAAACAAGGTGAGTTAAGAACTTGTGAACGAGAAGTAGACAGGACAACATACATCCAAACACACAGAAACGTAGATAGGTCGTCTTCAAACCAGACAGAAAAAAGTTTTTGGCTCCTTGGTGCAATGTTCACTTGAGTCAGTTGTTGAGAAGGCGCTACGGTAGTAAAATAATAGCAGAGAGCTTGGTTTAGTTGTTGTGTAAGTTTAACGGAGAATCAGAGCAGCCGTTTTTGACGTAGGCATTTAGTATTTCCCTCTTTAACCCAACTCGAAAATGAGTAAAGCTAACGAACTAGGAGAGCCGTATTAGAAGTGTGTATGTCTTGATGGTGGCGGTGGTGGTAACAATTTGGTAAGCACGAGGCTTTCACGGTTCCATCCTGCCGGGTAGGGAGTCTGTAATACACTAGCAGAATTTTTTTGGCTAACCTTGCTCCTTTTCCGCACTCCGGTATAGAGTAAGGGATAATATAGTACGGGAGAGCGAGTGAGTAAAAAACGTACACAGATATGTGCGACGACCGTTTTTTCTTTGCTTTTGCCTTAAACAGACACGTAGCTGTTTCCACTGTGGCGATATGGTGGTGGTGGTGGGGCTGGCGACACTGACAATTGAAGCAAATGCAAAAGTACACGAAGTAGGTTTTTGGTTACGTTGTTGGTGCTTTTGAACGAAATCGTAACACTCGAGACTTGAGACACCACACCACCACCATCCAAGGCAAATGTGCAATCTACCAAAAAGAGTAGCAAATTTTTCTTCTAGTAGCACCGCAAAACGAGAGAACGTTTCGTTATTCTCGGTATTATATTTTCTTGGCTATGCCATGTAACTGCAATGGTTTATAAGTGTGGCAAAAAGAAGAAGAAAACAGGAGTAAACTGAGAAGTCGCTGCATTTGCCTTTCACTGTTTTTCTAGTGAAAAATCGCCTTTTTATAATATATGACTGGGGGATGCATATATTATGAGGGCATATGTATATAGCAGCAACAATCATGCTAATGCTTGTGTACACTGCCGCTGCTCGCTTTAATAGAACCCACATAACCGACTTACCGGAACACAAAACTTGGCTTAGAAAAATGTTCTTTGTCCACCCGTCTGCTTTTTGCTGTATGCATATGTACTACACTGAATATGAAAGTGTGTGTGTGTTCTGCACATAATTTCTATTTGCCTTTTTTTGCTTTTACCTATCAACCACCACCACTACCCTTTTTGTCGTAAGCGAACAAACCGATTCACCCGTATGCCGTTTTCCCATTTTTCTTGTGGGAAAA
>JAHZNB010004654.1:0-11235 GCA_027744295.1 Callyntrura guangdongensis
AAAAAATTGATTTAGTGAAACCCGACATTACATCACGTTTGATTTCTTCTGTCCATTGTGCACAAACAAAATGAGCTAAAGACCGACTGCTACACGTCAGTGTAGTTATATATATTATGTGAAGTACAAGTCAAACGAGTAGGTTGAGTTTAGCATATTTTATCATTATTACAGAAACGTCGACAAGATGACTACACATACTACACACCTACACATATCGATTGTTTCTTGCCGTCTTGGATTAAAGGTAAGTATTTGTAAGTCGTAAGTCTTATTGTTAGTTCCTGGCTACCTGGCTAATGACTCACTAGTGGTACATGACATGACATAACAATGTTCATCTATTTTGCTTTCCATTTCCATTTATACGTATCTACCTATGTCGGTATGCCACTGACGATGAGTCGCCAGTCGCCGTAAGTACATTACCGTTGTCTTCGCCTTATAAAAAAGATAAAGGCCTATCTACATCATGTAATTAACTATAGTATAATTGGCGTAATTACAGAACGCGTGCTTAAACCCTCAACTATGCTGTTAAAACCTCATTAGAACTACACGACTCGAATAAATTACATTTTACCGGAAGGAAAGCAAAAATGACAGACGACACTGATAGTGCACGTGTGTAAATGGCGACAAAGTTCTACTTATAAACTCTGTCCTAAAGCAGAGGTAGCTAGACCAAGTTGTTTGTCAACTCCAACGAAATTGTGAATTACATTAGTCGTTTATTACTATATTTAAAGTAAGGCTTCCTCTGTCACACATGCCTTTCTTTTTTCTGTGACTTCTAGTTTTTCTTCATAACTGTCCTAACTGCATTGTCTAGTGTTGGTTATGAAAACATTAGTCGCAATGTATCTCCCAACATTATTATCGGGTTAACTTCTTTCTGACATCTTTAATGAATGGTTAGAGTACTTATAACGTGCTATAGTTTGTTGCGCCGAGTGGCATAAAATTTTCAGTCGCTTGATAACATGATTGTGTAACAAAGAATGACGCTAAGACAGCGATAAATGCATGTGAATAGTATACGCACACTATTAATAAAAAAGGTGTAAGCTAGCAATTTGCTCTCGACAACCATAGTTAACACCAGTATCTCTGTGACGTGTGACGTAAAAGAGTCAGTGCAGTGCAGTTTCCATAAATCATTACAAATCTAAATTACGTTTTAATGTATACTGTAAGCTGTTATGAATCTTAAAATCGCGAAAGCCAAATGGTTTAACTACTTTAACGAATTTCATGAGATTCTCATCACCACATATCCGCAATACTAATCCGCATCCATTTTCTAATAGCTATCTCTTATCCGCATTTGATTCTGTAAACATAGCATGAAGAAAAGACGTAAAGATGACAAGGTTTCTCCCAATCTTTAAGTGGTTGAAAATCGTAATTCATTTTGAATTAGGGAAGGAGTTTCTCGAGAAAATGAACTTTATTCCGTAGTCTGTTTCCTTTACTTCTTTGTGGAACTTCATTTTTAATACAACATAAAATGTTATGCAGATGCATTGAGTTCTTATAGAACTAAAGTATAAACTTTTACCAATGCTGCCTACTCGCAATGTAAAACCTTTGGAAGATACGCATTATCTACAACTGCTCTCTGAAGATTCAAAACGATTCTTTTTTAGTCGAGAATTATTTCATTTCAGCAATTGTTCCAAAATTAATTTGTTATACAAATCTCACCCCTATGCTATGGGTGTAGCAATTTTTATTTAAAAAGTAATTATAATTACCAACCAACCCACATGAGTTATGAACTATGATGCCACAATCCATTTATTGCCAACAAAGGCGTTTCTTTAAAATCAATACTTACATCAGTATTCTTTGTCGCTGTATATATCTGTCCCGTGTTAATGTTGCGCCTTCACAGGACTCGCATATAGGGTTGAATTAATTTCGCTGCTTTCTTTTACTACGGTTTAGTAAAAGTTAACGTACACACAGCTGGCAGGCGACATCCCCTAAATAACAATCATACACTGACGTATTTAAAGATAAGAATCTTAATTCAATTGTTAATTTAAGTTCAATGCATGGAAAATGTTAAGCAATAAAGACTGATTCGTCATGATACTTCAAAGATAACAAGCACTAAAAATCATTTGAACTCTTTGAACATAATGTAGTAATTTACTCAGAGTAGTTACCTATAGTTTATTATCGGGGGACTTAATTTGTCAGTGAACTGTGTGCGACGAATTGAGGAATAGAACGTGGACACTCAGGTGGGGTAAAATAGTTGTTAATCGAACCGAACTATTTAACGTACGCAGGCGAAACACACAAAGACATAATTTTTGTCAGCTCAGCACAGCACCAAAATAAAAAGAGAGAGTGTCTACACGAGTAAAATTAAATCGTGGCCAATGTACAATAATAAACAACTTTGCCCACCTACTTCTTTACTATTACTGCTACGCTGCGTGCGTGTAACATTAATATTGCAGCAAATCCATATAAGAAACGTGAAGCTAATGCCCGACAAACCAAACTGTCGTACTGTAAAAAAATGCTTATCATTTTGTCTCTGTGCGTTTGCTTGAAGCAGCTTTATTAAAGAAAAGAAATAATGCAAAATATGTTTCATTTCATGCAAATATGAGGAAAAAAATGTCTATATGCAGCTGCCCAGAAAAGAAAAGGTCAGGTTTAGGTTCAGAACACATCTACATGACTCATAATTCCTTCAAATGGATCAAAGACGGATGACATTTTTATGGAAATCACTTTTAATTTCCTTAACAAAAAGGATATGTATGTCAAATCGTACTCCTCGCTATCATGAAGTCGGGGGAAAAATAAGTAAAATTATGTGTATTCAGTTACCTATTGAACATTTCTGTGCACAGCAAAACCAGCTTTTTTGTGCAGCATCAAAGTAGAAAATGGTAAGGGCATTCGGCAAATAAGGGAATTTGCTTAATTTGTCTTCATGTAAATCACAAAAAAGATAGGAGCAATAGCCGCAGCATCTTTTCGAAAGTGTTTTTGTGTGTGTTTATCCATTTGGAAGTATTAAAAACAATGTTTACATGCATTTTTTTTTGTTTTAAATGCTTATTTTCAAGCCTTGGTGTGATTAGTATTGTCTTAGAGTGTTATGTGAATGAACATGTATTGATAATTATTTTCGCCACTAACTTATTATTACTGCCATATGCTTTATAATAATAACCATTATTACTTTATGATGTAGGCAGGTTGAACATTTTTTCTTCTTTTCAAAAGTGTAGACCCATCAATAAGGTATCAGCCATATTTGAAAAATATACCCAATTTTACTAAACTCTACAGCTTTAATTAGTAGTGCAGTGCAGTGATCTCCTATCAACAATTTTACAATGTAAAGAGCAGGCAGACAAAAATAGCGGATGCATGTAACAAGTTGTTTATTCGCGGACTTTTGAAAGCACGTACGAGTGTTTTATTTTAAATGCACTTTACTTGCATATACGTATACCTAGTTAAGTACCCGTCAGTTTACAGTGATAGGCTAATTTCATTACGTCTACTATCATATTCAAAATTGCCAAAGCAGATGGTAAGGTAGATATGGCGGCAAACAAGAAATAAGTGAGTGCAAGTAAAAAGCTGTTACGAAAACATCGTTTGATTCTACCAAACACACACGCCATCATTAATACTCATCGTGAAGTACGCTGCAACAACTCTTAATTACAATCACGTTTTTTCTATCTATTCAAGTTAAGCATGGATAATTTTGTGGGGAAAGGTAAAGTGCAATAATATCTATTACTTTCTGTAATAATACCAAGTGCGACAAAAATTACTTCTCATTTTACTGTAATCGATGCTAAAGTCAAAAGTTGTATTTGTACTTACAATTACGATCACGGTCCAACAATCTATGATTTGTTGTGATGCTACTTGAACTAAAAGAACTTTTTATTCCGTTTTCTAATGAGACAAAAGTGATACTAACGATGATTACATCACGGAAGGTTTTTTTTTATTGCTTAAAAAGGTTGAACGTTTAGGGATATTGTAATGAAAATTAGAGATGAAACTCCTGCGTTACCCATTAGGAACTTCATTATCAATGAAAGTTTTTTTAGGAGCATTACATTATCCACAACAGCACCACTGAGCAACATTGTAAATAAAAGTGGGATTCTTTTTTGGATGTTGATAAACTTCTAAAACTTACAGCATATACAAGTAAATGAGCCTAAACATTTACAAAAATAAAATTATGTAAATTTCTGCTGTTTTAGAAGTACGAGTAAACACGAAGACAGAATAATATGCAGAAACTTATTTGCAACTGAGGTACTTCTACATTATAAAAGCGGGCTATTGGGATTTTCCGTTGTCAATTTTTCATAGGCATACACAATTTTTACATTTTTTAAATTAAAATTGGCGTTTCAGTGCAGGGATCATTTAGAGGTTTCATTTAAATTTTGTTGGGAAGTAGGGAGGAGAGAGCTGTACACAGTGGAAAAAAATCTAAAGTTTCAACTGAAACCTATCATGCTGCTGTGAAAATCATTTACGATTACCTATCAAAAAGTACGACAACTTAATAGTATATGCCCAAAGCAGCATAAAGTATCATACAATACCTATTTCATTATTCAATCCATTCGATCTTCTATAGTTTCTTTCACATTGAAACAGTGTCTAATTTATAAGTTCACTGGCTGGCATAATTGGCATGTACACGTACCACATCCACGGACACAATAATGGACGGACACAGAGTATTCTCGCAACAACAAGGATATTAATATGCAACCCGATTTTCTATATTTTTTCCAAGAGGACAGCATTTCTTCGATTGTTATTATTACTACTATTATGTAAAGACAGACGACTGCAGAATTGAATTCGCAAAAGTGCTGTGTGCCTTTACCATCCTATTATATTCTGTATAACATACATATTAGGTTGAGTATATCCGTCTCTGGCTAATTTACTTGCTCTGATTCTCAACTTCCAGCAGAAGAAAAAACAAAATGACGTACAAAGTGCCTACCATTTGCCAAAACATGTTTTCCCTGTGAACTGAAAACTGGATACGTACCTACCTACTACACAACACATGAGAACAGGCAGGGATGCAAGGCCAATAACTTTGTACGGCTCCTTTTCTGTTGAGTATTGTATAATTTCATTATTTCCAAAGCTGGAAACTTGCTTTTTCATAGCCACAATTTACCTATATAGATACGGAGACACATACCACATTATACCCCATGTAATATATACTTAGAAAAATACTTACCTGCCTGTAAGTGCACTACAAATAGTGTAAGCTGTAATAAAAAGTAGGCACGTAACAGAAATAACGAAAAATAATCTGCATATTAAAAGAATACACACACGACATACCAAATTGTGCTGGAGCTCCGAAGCAGAAGAGTCAACGAAAAAAAACTTGCTGCCAGGATAGCTAGTCAGCAGCAGCGTGATGCATGAGTCCTGGATTCTTTTTTTACTCTGTGTGCGTGGAATGCTTCGCAATTCTTCTTTTTTTCTGCAGAAAATCTCACTCAAACACTATCTCTACTTATTATTTTATTAAAAATACCTAAGATACTTTGTGTGTGCCCTGTCCAAGTTAACTTGCAAAACAACGCTGTGCTGTCTATGGAATACGTTGTGCCTGTCATGATTGCGAGTTTGAGTTGCTGCATGTGCCTTATGATTATGATGACTATTACTCTACGAAAAAGAATCATTCCATCATTATCGTTTACCTGCTGCAACAGGCTATGATGATGAAGCATATCAGCAAAAAAAATCATAAGGAACATAATATATAGTTGTGTAGTATAAGAGTATTCATTATCCAGGAGCGTATCCTACATAAAGAATAGATAGCAAAAAAGAAATGCGCTAGAGAGAGACGAGACGATAGTCGTTGTTTGTGTGTAAGTTGTGTTGGCTGTTATTTACATCTCTCTGCATCCCTCTACTAGACTGCAGTACTACTAAATAATACTATCGTCAATCGTCGTCGTCATCATCATCATGTACATAACAATAATTTTGGCCTATCTAACAATCAGTCAGTCAGCACCACCAGCTCTCGCTCGTCGTCAGCAGCATAATATTAAAATGAATGAATTTATTCACCAGCACGTAAATGGGCGACTCTCGACGTTTAACTTTAGTTGGGCATAATACACATTTCATTCTCATTGAGAGCGTGTCCCACACCACACGGTTAGTTGGTATTTGACTCTTGGTAAGTTTCAACGGATTTTAAGCTCGCATTTTTTATTCATGTACATATCGTGCACTTTTACACTATGATTGTGCGACTTATTTTCTACTTTGTAGGAAGAAAAGAGAGAGAGAGAGAAGAAGATGAGCCGTACAAAGACACAGATTCTACTCGTCCATTTAGTGATGGCGGTGGTGGTGGTGGTGTTGGTGAAGGCTTATAATTATGATTATTGCTAGAGTGTTGGTGTTTCTCGCATTTTTGCGGCAAGGGACAACGTTGTCATACAAAAGAGCCTGACTTTTACATATATTTATAGTTAGAAGTGAATGTGGCAGCGCAACGTTGAGGATTACAGTAAGCAAGCAATATTTTACATGCAATCCCGTCAAGTGCCTTCATTCATCAACATTCACGCGTGCCGCAGCGTGGTGAACGGTGTACCTTATCACATATATCATCTTACGGTGCACCAAACAATCATATAATACCGCACATAAAAATATTGTTACAACTGTAAAAAAAAGTTTTAAATTTTTTCTCCTAAAAAAATTATTCCTTTTCCTTTCTTTCCTTAAAACAGTAAAAGTGCAAGTGCGCATAAAATTTATTACGAATGTAATAACACCAACTTCAGTATAAAGACAGCCCACAGTGCATCCTCACACTTTGCGTAAATCGGTATCTCTCATCATCGCCATCACCATCATTGGTCTGTCGTGTATTATCGCGTATTTTCATCAACAACCAGTTCAATACAAAACACAAATGTACGCTGTAGTACACATGTACGCACCACCACACACACACAAAAGTCAAAAGCTTTTATTGCCAGCGGTCCTTCCTCTTTTTGTGTCGGTCGAGTCAACCAGAAGCTCCACAAATTTGTCAGGTGCAGAAAGAAGCAGCACATTTTCATACGCATGGTGAAAATAAGTTGACGTAAACCCATTTAGAAGCGCGTGCACTGTTTCTCGTAGCAGGTCTTGTCGGCCGGATGAAGGTAGGAAACAAGGTTGGCTGGCTATTTACCCGACACTGTATAGTTTTGTGCAGTTGCCCATCATTATTTACCTATCATCATCGGGAAGAAATACGGGGAATGTACCAGGGTAATAATTTCAGTGTTGCTCAATTTCGTAAGTACTAATAGCATTTATTTACTTGCCAGACAACACGGTGATTCCCTGACACTAAAACTTGATTACTCACATTTTATTATTACGTTTTTGTTTTGTTATTACTTTTCCACCACAAAAAAGTCCCAAAGAAAAGGTTGCCAAACTAGATGTATACAAAAATTACATTTGCAGACCAAAATAGCATTTTCCCATTCCCTACAAACAAATGTACACAACTCATCACCGGGACCGACCACCGGATACAAGGACTACAACCTTTTCTACAGCTTTTTCAATTTGTAAAACCCTCTCTCTCTCTCTCGAGTATCGTTTACTGCCAGCAGCAGCCAAAAGCTGTAAGTTTTTCAGGGCGATTTTTGCACGGTTTTTATTGTTGAGGGTGTAACCCCAACTCGGATTACCACTCTCTCGACACTGGCAATCTCAGGTGAATTAAGTTTAAAAGCTTTTAGTATTTTTTTCACATCAGACGGACAAAAGCTTTTACTTTGTTCTTCTTTTCACCTGACCCATGCCCAGTCTAATCAGCTGCAGTAGCTTGTTCTCTCACCGCTTTACCTATACGAAAGCCATCATGTTTCATTATTGCGTGTAACACATTCGGTAGCGTCAAACAATTTTTATTACTGCACAGACCGTCCGTCAGACAAGGCAGACAGCAGGAGGGAGAGAGGGGTTCATGCAGTTAAACTGCAAATATTGTATTGCTGCTCGTGTGGTGTTAAATGGTGCTTAACCAAGTTTAAATCTAACTGTTATTTTTTTCGCAATGTAAACATCTAGTAAGCCACCATATGATGTAATACGTATTAACTACGGGTAAAATGTGTGAGCATTCTCAGATACTATATTATCATCACAGAGAGGCACCCAGGTTAAATATTAGCAATCAAGCTACTTGATAATGGTAGGTTGTTTTTAGACAAGTCTAGTAAAACTCCACGTTTAGCTGTTTTGCTGTCTTCTCTGTTTCTGAGCACGATCCATAAAAATACATAAAAATAATTTTACTCTATTTTATTAGGTGTACTCTAACACTCAACTATAGCTCGTGCAATGCGATAATACTTAACAATATCAGTAACTGCTGAGCTAGTGAATGGACTCGCCTGCTCAAACTACGGCAGTTTTATTACATATTATTATTTTTCGTGTTTAGGCTGATCGTTACGTTATCCCTACTGATAAGTTTAGCTGCGAGTGTGATGTGCGCGCTTATATGACTACCTTTAATAGGTAATTGAAGAAAAATACGAATTTCATATTTACCACAAAAAATGGACGTATTACACACATAAGCCTTTTTTGCACTGTTGTTGAGTCTTAGAAGAGTGTTAACGCTGTAGTACTACAAGCCAAGCTTCGGCTTCACGTAGTGAGCACGGCAGGCATGACGCAGTGAATTGAATAGTAAAGGCATCTCTGCGTTAGTTGACTTTTGCGCTCTTGTGCAGAAGTAAATCAAATTTCAGGGTCTTTTCCGCTTCTTACATATGTGTATATATCATCAACCCAAGTTCACTAGCATTTTATAGGTTCCTCCTGTCTATATACCTATAGTTGTGTAGCATAATATTTGCTGAGTCAATCAATAATCTCAAAAGTCGTATATGTGCTATAATTTGTAAGTGAGTAAACAATAATTCATATTCTCGTTGATGACAACGACGGTGACGACGTGTGGACTGCAGAAAACATATTGAGTAAGGGCGATATAGCTAATAAGGAACTTGGGGGTATTAGCACAAGTACCATGAAAAAATAAAAGTATTCTTAGCTTTTGCTTCAACACGTAATCAAAGCGTTACAAGAGTTCCTGGTTACCTCTCTGTGTCTCATATTATTATTATAGTTTTTATTCCATACATTGCCGGTGTTTTTGTTATTAGGCTGTGTGTGTGTTGAGTATCGTCGTTACTACCATTATTAGATTGGTTGAACTTGCCAGTAATCATAATGAAATCGATATGAAATTATATTTACAATATTCTTGATTCATTCATGCTGGCTTGGCCGGAAAAAAGAGTTCGTCAAACAAAAAAAACGTAATTTCTATCTTTACTACCTATATACTTATAGGTATCCACCTCTCAAAGAACCAAGAAGCCAGTAGTGGAATGTGGTGCAACGAAATCCATATCAGCAATCGGCAGCCTGTATAGACAAACGAAAGTCAACAAAAAACTGTGTGTTTGCATGTGCTTGCGTGTGTGGTGAAGAAAAAAAAGAATTTTGTGTCATTTGTGTCACTCTCTCGTACAAACTACTACTTGTTCTTGTCGACGTTGGTGGTAGTGGCAGTGATCCCGTCCAAAACACCAGACTACCTACTTATAAGAGACAGATTCATTTTTGCTGCGCGCTACCGTAAGCTAATACAAAAGAGTAATCTGTCTGTAAAGCAGCAGCAACAACGACAAAAATTAAATTATTGCATGCTTTGCACTTGTCAAGTTCAGTGTAATTTATGTTTTGTTAGTTGTAAAAGCAACGACATTAAAAGTGAGAAATCTTACAAAACATGAAGCAAAACAATACCAGTGAGCAATCACAAATAATAATTCGATGGAGTAGGGCAGTTATTATTACACTACTCAATTCTCCATCATTATTGTTAATGTATCGTAACAATCACAATCCACTACCGCATTACTGACAATTTACAGTTTAGGCATAAGTGCCACACGCGCGCGCAACGCGTTCAGTGACAAGTCCAAGGAAAATCACCAGTGGGAAAGAGAATCAACTCCCCCCTCCTCAGTTGACATTCGTTTTTTCTACGTCTCCTTTGTAGTTATTTCTTTTTGTTGATTTTTTAGTTGTGTAAATCTGTTGACAATATGAGTACCAGTGGGAAAATGTCCCTTGTAGTTCTCAGAAGCTGGACTGATGGGCCGCCTAAAATACGCGCCATTGCTCCTCCTGATGATGATCGTGCTGTATATGTCCCTGACCATCAAGGTCGGTTTGTCACTGAAGAAGTGAAAGAGGATCCTCGTTTAGCCGCTTCCACAGGAGAAATCCCTCCTCCACCTCGATGTGCCAGCAGTGCCAGTCAATATAAAGAAGTGTATCATAAAGATGGAAGTAGTTATCATCAACCCTTGTCACTCCTCGCTCCAGAAACGTCTTACAAGAAAACTGTGGATGGAGTTGTCTACAGAAAATCTCCGCTGCAGAGATGTTTTGCCATTGCTAATCCTGTGGTTGTTGTATCCGGTGGTACAGCAAACAGACACAGCTACTCTGGTGCCGGAGCCAGCTCTGCAGGGCTCACTGGAAACATTTCCTCGGGTAAAGGGCACCCTCCTCCCCTGCATTTATCCTTACAAGGAGTCGACTCCAGTGGAAAGGAGAGTAGCTCCACAAGCAGACCCGAGTCTGCTGCCAGTCCAGGTGAGTTACATCTTTATGGTGTCTAATGTCTAATAGAATGATATGCATAAATTGTCCAGTACTTGAAAATCCCAAATGCTCGCTGCACGTATGTACTTACGTTTTAAGAGGATAATCAGGTTTACAAAATGTGTTTATTTGAAACAAAAAATTGAAATTTTTGCTCGTCATCGCGGTTTGCATAATATATCAATCTTAATAATAAAATTTACATTGTCATTGCTCATGCACATCAAAAAACATCTCACTCCCTTCAACTGAACAATATTGTTATTAGCAGGAATGACATGATGATGATGCTGATGCGATGATGATGGGATCAGATCATGCAATAACGATACAATTCAGTAACACAGCACAAATCATCATTATCATCATTTTTGTTGACTCGGAGGAATATTAAACACAATGGTAGTTTAACAATTGAACAAATTGGTTTTGCAATCCTAGAGTAACAATTTGGTGTATGATTGCGTG
>JAHZNB010004655.1:0-35661 GCA_027744295.1 Callyntrura guangdongensis
AATCAGTTGGCTGTCTATGATAAATAAATACTTTGTATGACGGTATGTTGGTACCAATGATTACCTAATTGTATGCTTTTGTTTTTAAATATTTACCCAGGTATATCTTTCTACAAAACCAGCAATGGGAATTGAAGTTAAATTCTTCGTAATAAGCAGAGGTGATGGATAATGTGGCATTACGTTAGTGTGCGTCGTCCATCCTGTTTGATACTTGAGTTGTTGCTGTTACGTACATTTTCTTAAAAAACGTGTTCATGAACCACTCACTTCATGAGGACAGGACAACCAACGGAACACATGACACGACGCACAATAAATTGGAAATCTAATAAATTCAAATTAGGTATTCACCATTATCATTATCTGCCGAAGAGAACAATTATAATTTTAACGTATTTATGTATACAAGTCAAGATATTTTATTAGGGATGTTGCTTGTGTTTGGTCACAATTATATTAAATGATGATGATGATAGAAATATGGTTAATACATAACAATGCAATTTTGGGTTGGGGTATGATTTGAATGAAAATGAGATTGTCCATTCGAGTTTCGATATGGGTGCACTACGCGAAGCACAACTGTTGCCCAACAGGTCTAAAATGGATTAAAAAAATTGTGCTTGACAATGGTCCTGCTACTCTAGATGTTTAGTTGCCTAAGCTATGAATCTTGTACGCACACAGTTACAGTACGGGACGATGACAATGACAATGATAAATGCTAGAGGAGAGTGCAAAAAATTGGACAGCCTTCTCAAGAACAATGTTGTAATTTATTTAAGCACACTACTCATTCTTGCGGTATGGTTTTGCTAGTACGATAGCTAATGCTCATTAAAGATTAATAACAATTTAGTAAAACATTTGCGGTTACGGTTAATAAACTGTTCCATCCATGGTACCATCATTTATTAAAACTCAACTCAATACAAAAAATATGTATTGAATGTAGCATCAGAGCGTTCACACTAAACATTCAGTAAATGCGTAGGAAACATGACCAAGTTCAATGGTACCTGAAAACGTTATTTAACTGCGTTCTTATTTCCACTTTACTTCCGTTTAACTCTAAAAGGTTACTAAAGGACTGTACAAAATTGACTAAAAGCAGATGTCGTGTACCTATGACGATTTTTTTGTAGATTAGTGTGTGACCGTTTGCTAGAGACGGGAATTCGACATCATAACGAATTTTTATCCGTTTACAGTTGTTACATTTACATTGTAATGCTGTTTGTTATTGCTAAAGAAAAAATATGTTTTATTCTTTTAAGAATGATGAAAAAAGAACATTTAGGTTAAGCACGCATGAAACAGCATTCTCTCAATTAAACGACGACAAGGGGACAAGCAAGGAGTTGTGTGGTGTTGTTGGAGTTCATATTATTAGATATATTGCATAATTCAATGGACCTGTGTTGTTGGCTATTAGATGGCTTAAATAAAAATGCAAATATTTTTAAAATGTGGTAGGGATGTCATAAAGGTCCTAAAACATGAACACAAAGAAGGACAATTTCTGAAAAACTAGAAGCTTTTTAGTAGATTATGTATGTTCAACGAAGCGTGTCATGCATAATGTAAATACCTGTGTATACATACCTCTCTAATTTTTAAATATTTTGTGATTTTCCTTGGGTTATGCAATTTCACTTTTTCACTCAAAGTTCAAAATATCAAAAAATGTTATTGCTACTAATCTTCATTGAAATGGAGCTGATGCTGGAGAAAATAATAAAGACGACATAATATAGCATTATTTGACCGAAAATGGTAGTCCATACCAGATTAAATTACGCCAAGTCCCAAAAGTGGCAGCTTCCAACTTTTTGGTATCTAACTAAGAATATTGTATGGTATATCGGAACTTGCATGACATGCATTATGAAACTCTAGTGATTGGAAATTAATATTTCGACAATAGATGTGTTGTCTATTATTTTCCTTTTCTTTATCTCTCAGCTTTTCACTTTAGATTTCGGTTCGGCGTTATATGAATCATGAGAGTCAAACAAAAAAGTTTTAAAAAAGTTTTTATATATATGAAAATAAGCATATATTAACCTCACTCAAAATTGTCATTTTGATATTAAAAGCATCAGTTCACTTACAGGTGGACATTTTGCACTTAAATTTTCAAATACCTAATACATGTACTAACCATTCTCAAAATATTTATCACTTGTTCTGTTCCTGATAAAATTTGTCAATACATGCAAGAACATAGTGTATGCAAGTATTTTGCAGTGGGAGAAAGCATTGTAATCATTCATGATCTTTCGTGATACATGATGGTGGGTGATACCGAACCCGGGACACTGACTATTCTATCAAAGCCTCGAGGAATATGTAGAGGTTATATGTATTTACAGGAAATGTAGATCAACCATCCGATGTTTACCATGAACTTTAATTTAATGATATCTTTATCTATTATCTTAATTCAGATCGACATCCTGAAGTAACTGTTGTTATGCTGTTAATTTAATAAAATATGTTTAAACTTTCAAACAATGTTAAATGTTTTAACGGATTTAAGTTCAGTTTTTTGGATGATTAAAATTGGTAATATTGAACTGAGATAAAGTTCATCTTAGGATTTAGGACTGGGACTCCCAGTAGTCCTAGTCCTAAATCAACGCGACTGGAAGGGATGTCCGTGGCGAGGAATTCTTTCAGTCTCAGTCGTATTCGGCCGTTTACATTACAACTTTTACAGGGAATGGAATTTTATCGATAGGTATGGATGGCTAAATGCTCGGATGAAGTCGTGGAAAGAGAAATAGGTGACTTTAAGTTTAAATTCATAGTTATCCGTTGGTAATGACGTTGCGCCAAATTTTGCCTAATTTGACCCTCTTTGTTTGAAAATTATTTATCCCATCACTACGGAACGGTAAATCTATTTATCATGGCGTTTTCCACATTTGACTTGTGGTGACAATAACAAACATAGCAAAACTATCTGTGACCTTTCCGTGGGGTAGAAACAGAGGTTCCTGTGAATTTTTTGGCTTTACAGCTCATATTTGGAACACATTTGCATCTTTGGTACTTGTATATATATGTATACCAAATTTGAGATTGATTGGTGCATAACTAAATCTTCCAGCGTGGGCCGAAGTTCAATTCAACATTACCAATATGATTATGGTACAACTTCGTCATCATCAGTTTGTAGCACTCTGCTGTTTGTACTTTTTAATAAAAAGTTTACATAATTTTGAAATGGAGGTTTAAAACCATCGACTTGTAATGACAAGGATTGGCTGTACGTAACCTGTACCAAATATGAAAATTACAAGTATGTACATGTTATGTGATGATGTGACACTGCGTGTGTTACCGAGGGGTAACTTGAAACTTTGGAATGGTTGGCATACCTTTAGTCAGTATGCTGGCTGGTTTGAGTAAGTTTGATGTTAATAACGTAAAAAGATGAGTTTGACGTCCGTCGTCAGTTTGTGGCAGTCCTGCTTTACAGTTCGCTAGATTCCATTTTATATCGATTTGCTGATTTACAACTAACCCGGTTTTTAGATGTCTGTGCCTACTACTTTTGTCTGTAGCACCTAATTTATGTGCGTACTGTCAGTGTGTACTGTGTACACTCATTGTCAGCGGTATCCTAAACTCCTTGGGCACCAAAACTTCATCCTGAGTTGTAATTTGTAATGATATCACTACTGCACAATACCTACATAGTATGTCTTGTAATGAAATGCATAGAGACGGAGACGTACACAGTAAATACACACAACCAAGATGAGAGTCGTGTCATTATTCATTATTAGGCAGAATTACGTTTCCCTGTCGGTCACACGACCACTGGCCTTCCATGGGTTTTATCAGTAATACTTTAAATTTTTAGCCAACGACTTACCATCAGCAAGCACCATCTACGCGCATAAGCTTAAAAAATGCAAATGGCTGACATGTTCTCAGAGTTTGTACACCCTTCGTTTTTGCGGTAGAATTAGCGGTAGAAGGCTTAAACTTCTGTGGTAGTAGTAGAACGCTAAAATTTAATAGCGGTAGAAAACAAGAACTTACGCGGTAGCTGCAGCGGTAGAAGGCCATAAATACTAAATGTTAAGCTAAATTAATGCGTATATTGTTCTCAAATATGATACTAATGAGCATAAAACTGCACAAAAAATGACTGTATTTATTGCAGAATTTAATGAACTGGAGTGAAGCTAATAACAAATACGATGGGACAAAACTGATTTTACGTGATAAAAGAGACCACGTACCTCGTGAACGATAACACTATACGTTCCAATGCGGCCGGCGGTAGTAGTAAATACAGCTTATTTAAAATTCTGCTGTAGCGGTAGTTAGTCAAAATTTTTGCGATACAAGTAGCGGTAGCGGTAGCTGGTACTACCGCATCCAATCTCTGCAGTGATGTTCTAGTCGGTAAAATATAATATACGGAAGTGGGGCTTATCGGCAGCAAGTTTTTTGAGCATTTACCATTCCAAAAAATTGTAGGTACGTATTATATGATTTCAAGGTGGACATTGTATGTTAAAGAATTAAGGAATTAAGAACAATCATGTGTGGTACCAACCTGTTACAAGTTTATGAACACTTTGCAAAATTGTTATGTAAAACATAATATATTTTTTAACACAATTTTAATACTTTAATAAGATTTGTTGAAATCGTTAGTTGTTCTGAATACAATATAGCCTTACACAGTTAACTATAAGGTACGACCAGCATAACAGTAAGACCTCTGTTTTACGCATTTTGCTGACTTGGTGTCTTTGCCCTTTGCAGTCCCCATGAGGCATTTGTTGTCCATGAAAATTAGACCGGCCTTGTTAAAAACCAACGTAGTTGAAGGCAACTCTCTGACTCTGACCAGGGCACTCCTACGAATATGAGCAGATTAAAAGCCTTCACTTCCAGTCACCCAAACCCGTCTCCTACATATGCCATAACATCAAGGAGAATATGTTTGTGCTTGAACCCTTGTCGAAACTTACAAATGGTTAACCGGAATAAATTTGGCATATTCATAAATATATAAGTTGTGTTTGTGTACCAAATTCGAGCTGTGGTTATATTAAAATTCAATGAAGAAAATGTCAACAGCCCTGCAATGCTCGTCATCAGGAGTCGAATGCCAAAAATTTCAATCTAGGTTTAAAGGAAGTACGTGGTGCACCAAATTTGTTTAAAAATTGACTTCAGTTACCCACTGTAGGTTGATCTATCTATATGGT
This sequence comes from Callyntrura guangdongensis, assembly GCA_027744295.1. Classification (NCBI taxonomy): domain Eukaryota; kingdom Metazoa; phylum Arthropoda; class Collembola; order Entomobryomorpha; family Paronellidae; genus Callyntrura; species Callyntrura guangdongensis. The sequence goes on from JAHZNB010004655.1 coordinate 5,244, forward strand.
CAATTTTATAACTTGTACGAGATGCCATGTTTGGTTATTGAGTGGTAGAGACCAAGAATCAAAATTAAGTACTCTATCTACCCAAAAATTGCCAAGGATACAAACTAAATTACAACAAACCACTCTCCTCAAAGCAGCTAGTCGTAACGTAGCAAACAAAATGTGTCGTGTCAGTGTCCCAAAACGAAATTGGAGGGATTTCTCGAGGGAGGCATCGAGGAGCTGATACGATACTACTTACCTATTACTTATATAAATGCATTCAATAATTTATAATACAAAGGCATTTTACATCTATTGCAACCACATTGTATCGGAATTGGATGCGTTATTTGCTAGTAAAACGCCAAGCCAAAACGAACTTACTCAGATGTCATAGTTATTTCTTTGCAAACGATTCAAGTTTTTAGTTTGTGTCGTAAATTTATAGATGTATGTACGTTGCATTGTCGCAACCAACAATTTGCCAGACGTACAACGGTATGAAATGTCATACAATCCTTTCCAAAAAGCATTTTAAAATCTTGACCAACTTGGCTTGACGCTTCTTGCTTTGCATAAGAAATCAAGGTAAGTTGCTATCTCAGCACAGCACTACAAAAAGTTGAATAACGTTGATTCATCTTACAGTTAGCTATTTTAATTTTAACACGCCTGTTCGACACGCAATATTTTGACAATGACTAACGCATCATCTTGATTCATGATCACTCATGTAGCAATAGCACACCACCGTAAGATTGTTTTGTTGGTTTTCTAAATTCGCAGCTCGTTTACCTATATTTACGCTATTGCGCTGCGTTTAGTACTATTGCAGGAATATGGTGACAACAATGACACCACAAACGCTTTGAAATTGCAGACACCGTGTTATGGAGTTGGTGTGGATCATCAGCAGCACAACTTAAGGTTCAGTAACAAATAATAATCCCTTGCTGCAAAACAGACACCGCTGCTGCATCATTCACTGAACTGAAGGTTACATTATTGTCACTACTACAGGCTCTGATTCCGTCTGTCTATTTTCGTTAGTATTTTCACAGCAGCAGCAGTACGAAATTAAAACTCAAACAATACCCCTTGAAGGGGACGACGCAGAACATAAATACATTCATTCTTTGACGATATTACTATATACCATATACCACACTTATTACATTAAGTCCCCTGCTTCCAAGATGTTTCAATCTCTGATGTCTTGATGAGAAATGGCAGAACACAGGACACAGAGAATGTGCAATGTGCGTTCCACCTCAGTTACATTCACATCACTATCATCAACGTCAGGGGAATATTAAGTTTATATGTTAAACATGGCGTCGTTTGGTTTTAGGAGTACTTATTGTTCCATTGTAGTCTCTTGTGTTGTCTGTTACTGTTACAAGCTTACCTAATAATGACATACCATTAACAATGTTACTGTTGTGTGTATTTATAATGCAATATAAGTAACACGCAACAATGCGTGTGTGTGTATGTGGGCATGTATAAAGTAAGTGTCTATAAACTAGGTAGGTATGCCTGTGTGGCGTACTATACGGTTTCGCGTTATTTAGTACCTTTCGACTGTCTGTTAAATTCTTTGTGTGTGCTGTGCGTTGCGTTTGAATAAATATCCCAACTTACGTGCGTATCTTAAGAATGCAGCAATAATACAACAACGAACAGGTAAAGTTAGATATGGATTTACAGGTTTAGTGGTTACTTCACTTTTACCTTTACATCGCCTACTTATTTATATTACCTGAATATATCAGCAACAACAATCAGCCCAACAGCGCTATAGACGCACACCTGACTTGACTTAATGTATTAAAAGTGCAAGTAAAATTTTACATGCATAACTAGTTTGGTTGAATAATAAAATAATATGTCGTGCCTAATTGTAGTCCCTGCACAGCATTGTAACGTAGCATTCTCAACAATCAGTCATGGTCCCCTGTGCATTGTATTGTAAATTCCACAGAAAAAATGGTTTCTTCTAAGCTTGCTTGATACATGAGGATTTATGCATTTTTACATTCTACATTATGTACCGTAATATGATGATGATGATTGTTGCCTTAACGTTAAAGTGTTCATATTATGTTCGGTCACATGTTTGTTCATTCAACAATAACCAAGTACTGCTGCTACCACTTGGCCACGCACCCAAATGCATACACACATACAAGTGCCACATGCTTCATTCGTCATCCTCATTATTATCCTCCTAATCATCGTCACCGTCGTTGTCGTGAAGTCATGATCAATCAGTTTCTTCGCAACTTCCTACGTTTAAAGAAGTACTGATTAGCTCACAAATTCGTTTGTGTAGCAGTGATCGTTAGGAAAAGAGTCGATGTAGTTGTGGGCGATGACGATCTTATCGAGTCAATAATAGTTTGAGGTATCAGAAAATGTTTGGATCAATACTACTACGATAGATTTAACGTTATTGAAAGGGAGTAATTTCCTCCTTTTAGTCATCCGTCCTAGTCTAGTTGCGACTGCGACGTAGGCACTGGTGGCAGTGGTAGTAATCCGCCCAGTGGTGACGGTGTGTAGTTATTTTTCATTTACAGTTAAGTGCAAGTGGCAAAGTACTTTTTCCGACGGAGCATATCATCATTGGTAATTTATTTCGTGGCATTAAATGTACTTTTGCGTTTGCGATATGTATTTTCTGGTAGTAATGGAGAGATAGTGATCTGGCTCTGAGGCCTCGTCTCTTCCAAGCGAGTTCGCTGTTGGTAAAAATATTGAATATATCTTCATCTGCCATTGCAGTGCTTCCTACATTGTACCTCGCGTCGTGTGACCTCGTCGTTCTTGCTGAGATTTGTGAGATTGTGATTCATTCATCATTCAGTCCATTCAGTTGGACATAATTGCATGGCGTCAGCAAAATAATTTTTTTACAAGGTTTCCAGTGACCAGTGTATAGTGTTAACGGTAATAAGAAAAACTTGACAAGGTATTTTTTTAGATTTGTTATCTTATCTTATATGTATTTATGCATGTCTCATTAATCGAAATTCGAAATCACTAGAATTTGGTGTTAAGTGAAAATTCAAAGTGTGCAAGTTTCCGCGAAAACCTTCTTTAAGACAACTTGGATGAGGCTTGGCCAATGCTCTCAGCTCGTAGGACAAAAAATAAAAATTAGCACGTCTATCATTCTGGCAAATAATTAATCGTTTCTAGGAACTGCATATTAGTATTAATACATATAAAACGGTATGCATGTTTACATGAAACAAAAACATCATACAAAATGCATACAAATAGATTCTTTATTAAATGAAGGCAAAGAAAAATATTTATTATTATGCATGCTGTCATAACGAACTAAACGAACCCATCATATTTGTTGTTCAGTCAAACGGCAAAATTACATTATATATTTATACAGCGTCGCATTTGTTTAAAATTCAACTATATTACGTCAGGTCTCAAGATACGCTGATCGATCATGCCATTGATCACCGTTTCAGAAGCAGTGACGATTTTTCTTAGAAAAACACTCTGCAGTTCAGCACCCCCATTTTACGTTAAACTTTTTTGTGTTGTTGTTGTCGAGACGGTCTGTGCATTCCTACATTGTTGACGTTTGACTTTAGTTGTGGTTTTAAAATAAAGCCTCAAGTTACCCATTACATGTAAAGTCTTTTGTTGAGTGCAAACCCACGACGAATAACCTAAATTTGGTAAATGTTAATGCAAGTCATGATTGATTTCCCATTATATTTATAAAGAAATTGATTTGTTAATCCTTTTTTTGGAATTCAAAACTTTCAGTGATAGGTATGATCCAAAATTTATTATGTAGGTTTAGGTGTATGTATTTACACTCTGTCGCTCGTTGTTTAGTTCCACTTGATTGTTGTTGTGATGGATTTTAATCGTGAATATACACGTATGGCGCATAAAATAAAAGCTACAATGAAGTTTTAAATCCCAAAAAATAAAGAAGCACTAACGTTGTTTGGAAAATTACAGCGTCATTTATAAATTAAAAAGTGCAAATGTGTGCCGCTGGATAGCATGATTTTATAATTGTAACAGTTTGAGTGGTACAGTGTTTTCATATTTATACACGAAATGTCTTTGTTCACTTTTTTATTAGGTACACCGTTTTTAAATGCAAGATGGGTTGCGGTAGCAAAATGTATGGATACCGCAAATGCATGCGGTACAGCTTGTTCACAGCGAATCTGATTATTTTGGTAAGTAAACTAAATCGAATAAGTACCTGATACTGTTAACAGATTAATGTACCTGCAATTATGTCTTTTTCGAACAGTATAAACCTTTTACTTTACGTTTTTTTGGTGGTCGCTAATAAATTCTACGAAATCTCATTTCTCCTTATTCAAAGTTGGACGACATTTAAATTTTGTTCACTATTTATAAAAACTACAATTTACATTTAAAACATGAATTTTATCTTAAAAAGTAAGAAAAATAGTGAGTGCTTTTCAAAAACTGTTATCTAGAACTCGTAACTTTAGTACATATTTAAGTTAGAACCTCATTTTTAAAGGAGATACTCCCATTATTAGCCTGATTTGAGATTACTGACACAAATGCATGGAATGTATTAGTTATTGGTACTATCATCCATAGACTATGAGACTAAGCACTACCAAGATTTTAAAAGTAGTGAGTCGCTAGTATAAAATTTATCAGCTCTTCCGTAAGTTCATCGTATTTCAATTAGATAAAGAAAGTGATTAAAATAACTAGATACAATTCTACTGTCGAACGGATTGATGCTGTAAAATTACGGGATATCGTTACATGGTTCTCCCGATAGAGGTTACGTTAACGACGTTAAACTTATAGAATATTTGTACTGTCTGTTGTTATAGCTTGGAGGAATAGCGGCGACAACTGTGGGCGCTGTGAAACTTCGTGATCAGTCGTATTTCGAACGCATCGCAAGCGACAGTCTATATAAGAGCTCATGCTATGTACTTCTAGGAATGGGCATTGCTACGATATTTTTAGTAGCTGTTGGAACATTTGGTGCCCTGAAAGAAATTAAATGCTTTCTTCTAACGGTATGTATGTCTGCACTTTATGATGAAATACATGCATGCGTTGTTATTTTCAAATTTATTTTTGTGATAAAGTTCTTAATTGTTAAGATGATTTAATTTCACTGACTGATTTAACTGATTTTTAGTTTATTATCGCACTGCTCATATCCTTTGTCGTCCTCCTCATCGGTGGACTCTTAGGCTATGTCTTCACAGCAAAGGAGTCTTCGCCCATGAAAACGGATATGCTGAACTCGATGAAAAAATATAATAAAAGTGATTCCATCAGAGAAACATGGGATATTGTTCAAATTCAGGTGGGACTTGTTAGCACTATTGCTTGCTTGACTTTTAATTTGACGATTTTAAGGTGTCGATGGCTTCACATACTTGAAAACAAAAATATTGAACTTATAATGTATTGTAGTATCAATGCTGTGGAGCAAGTAACAATGAGGACTGGTTAACGGTGTTCCATGGGGCAGAAAAAATGCCCCGTAGCTGTTGTAAAGACCCTGATGCGGTAAATGTTTAGCAATTTAGACTTTAATGTAATGCAATATACACTGAGGTGTGGATTTGATCTTCATTAAATCGGTTGACTAATAAACTCACTTCCAGGCGCCGGCTTGTCAACAAAATCCACATCCGCAAGACGTCTGGACAATGGGATGCGCTTACCGATTAAAAGAAGGCGGATCCGTCGTCGGTAGTATTGGTGTCACCGTCTCTTGCTTCATGGTAAAACATTGAAATACTTGAACTTTTAATTTAGAAATATATGAAAAAAAGATAGTATAATTAGTAATGCACTTTTCTAATTGCTTTAGATTTTCAGTTTAATCTTCAGCATAGCAGTTTTTAGAAGCATAACGTGAGAGAATAACCATAAACTTTCAGACAAATCCTAACTGTAGCGGGATGAATTACGTGACTAGCTGATAATGGTGACTATGGTGCAATGACCAGAACTGTTCTGTAACTGAACTGTATGCATGATAAGGAGTGTTCTTGTGACTTATGATTTTTCCGTTACAAAAATGATGATTACCTAAATATTTAAATTTATTATAAAGTATAGTTCATGTTAATGATTTGTCGTGTAACACAATAGTTAATAGGATTCGTGTTTATACGTACGCCTAGACAGGTGGTTTGTAAAGAGTCATATTACTTCCGCAAGACTTAAGTTACAAGATTTTTTTACGCCAAACGGATGAATATATATTTAAATATCTACATCAATGCTGTATTAAATATTTTACTAAAATGTTCTTTGCTTTTTATTCTATCGTAAGTTTAATAGTTAAAGGCTTAAAAATAATCTTGTTATGTTCTGTTGCCTTTCAAATTATGCCTGGCGATGGTAAAAATGCCAGATTGAAAACATTAAGTTAAGATTTATCTCGATTTACGTAAATCGGAGAACTTGAAAATTTTAATTGTATTACTTTTTATTTATTCATAATTATTAAAAACCAATATTTTATTTCAATGGATTTGTTTAGCACAAAAATTTATAATTCAAAGTTACAGATTTGGGTGATTTATTGGAGAAAATTGATTGGAGGAAATTGTTAGATGTGTTAATGTGAAAAAGGTCCATATAAAATACAAATTTGTTCGTTTGTGATTTCGTGCAATATCTTTCAAATTATAATTTGCTGAAGTTTTTAAAGCCTTGCATTTACACCGGGTTAGTACCATTTCTTAAACAAGCGGAGAAACAAGATTTTAGCGACTTGGGCAGTAATACAGTACGAAAATATGATTCCAATGACGAATGGATACACCTCCCACGGTAGTCTTGCCATTCCAACCCATTCGACCACGCCGGGTATAAAGGGAAGTGATATCCCAATAGTGCTAACAAGTACTGTCATCAGTATTACTGGCAACGTGGCGCAGCTTTGAATGAAAGGTATCTTTGGACTTCGTATCATATGTACAATGGCAGCTTGAGTCAGAAGTCCCACAGTAAACCAGGTTGTCTGAAAAATCCGTACGCTGTTCTCATCGGCGGCCGTTTGTATGCCAAAGTAATAATACAAAAACAGGAAGGTCACAATGTCAAAAACACTTGACCATGGTCCCATAAACAGCATGAATTTCAGGATGTCGCCAGTTGACCATACATGTGTTGTCTAAAATGATGAGAAGGGAAGATTATAAAAAACACCAAAAAGTAGAGCAACAGCTATGTGACTAAATAATATTTTTAATTTTCTTTCATTTGAAGGATTTTCACTAGATCGGCCTTTTGAACAGGGGTCAATTTGGCGAAAATAGAACAAGTTGTTGCTTTCAGTTTCAATAGCGCCGGGTCTTTGATCTTCGCCAATTCATCTCCAGTAGTCACTTGGCTGTCGCTAATCTCTAAACCTATCTCATCGCACACTTTTTTACATACCAAAGGGGAATCACCTGTCATGACCTTCACCTGGACACCGTTTTCGACAAGTTTGGTTATAGCTGTTCGTGCAGAGTCTTTGGGAGGGTCTAGAAAGCCAAGGAATCCGGCAAATATTAAATCAGCTTCAAAATCCTTGGAGTAAGAATCTTGAAGTTCAATCGACCGAAATGCAACCGCAAGAACTCTGAATCCCTCAGATATTAACCGTTCACTCAGTGTTGTCAGCTCATACAGAATTTCTCTAGTAACTGGCGTAGTCCCAACTTCCTTGGCGGCGAATAAAACATCTTCAGCGTCGATGTCATCCTTAATTATTTTCGTACATACACTGAGTACTTCTTCCACTGCTCCCTTGCAGATAATAGTTGCTGTTGAACTTTCTCGAACATGATCGTGTAAAATGACTGACATTCTTCGTCTTATGAAATCAAATGGAATTTCGTCCAGCAAAGTAAAACTTGACACGAATGCCATGTTAGAGAATGGCCTGGAAGACCTCCTGGCTGGGGAAAGTCGACCAGGTGAATTCGAGTTACCTGAAATCTGAACATGTTGCTGCTGGTAATAATGAACAATAGCAGAATCCAACGCACTATCTTGAACTGATTGAAAGTGGGAGTTGAGAAAACCAAGTCTGAGTGGAATGACAGAAGTAAAACCATTTCTGTTAACAAATCTATGTAGATTTACTCTGCTAGTTGTCAGCGTTCCCGTCTTATCTGTACAGAGTATCTGCATTGATCCCACGTTGACAACAGCATCTAGTCGTTTAACAATACATCTTTTTTTGGATAAGGCCACAGCTCCTTTAGATAATGATGTATTGACGACCATTGGGAGCATCTCTGGTGTCAATCCTACATTATATGAAACATGAAAGTAAAATTTTAAATAATTTTATTCAGTGTCAAATTAAGTTAAATCTATGATCTTACCAACAGCGACTGATAACGCAAATACAACTGCGTCATACCAATGCAATGTAAGAAGTCCTTGTAGTAAAAACACAATCATGGCCATAACTAGTGAGGTCCAAAAGAATACATGAGATATTCGGCCCACACCTCTTTCAAACGCATTTTGTTCTTGCTGTCGCGCTAACACTTCTGCCAATTGTCCAAAGATTGTTTTGGAACCAATTCGAATTACTCTACATATGGCAGTACCGGAAATAACAGCAGAACCAAGAAAACACATTTCAGGATTCTCCAAATCTAAACTCATAGCCCCAACCTCCGGATCTCGTTTACTCTTTCCCGCAAGTGCATCCTTAGCAGCTTCAAATGAAGGCCTCCTGATTTCGTGAAGTAGAGTTCGGTCCATCGATGAGGACTCTGCAACGTTTATTAGGGTTGGAACCGATGATGGTCTCACTGAACAGGTCTTCATGGCATTGTTCTTGAACTTGTGAACTGGTAGTGGTTCACCTGACAGGGCAGCTTGTGACACATGAAAGTCTTTATCTTCTACAATTTCTACATCTGCAGGAACCAAGTCTCCCGGAGCAAGTCGAATCCAGTCTCCAGGCACCAACTCCTCTGTAGGCACATGCTGTTCTGTTTCTTTTCGTAACAACGGGTCATATCTGATGACAAGTACTTTTGAGGCGACAAATTTCAGTAGGCCTTGGGCTTGAACTTCGGATTTCCATTCTTGGTAAAACCGTAACAGCGTGGATAGAATTACCATCAAGAGCATCACTCCTGTCGTCTTTAATTCCTGAGTAACCCCAGATACAACAGCCAGAAAGATGAGCAGCATATTAAACGGATGAAACAAGGCTCCACCGAGGATTCCATACCACGTCCTTTTCCTTCGACTCTGAATTGAGTTCAGTCCGTGTGTTTGTTGAAGAGAGATGGCTTCTTCTTGGGCTAAAGGTCCCCCAGTGGTTCCATATTCCATCGCTTTAACAGAAACAAACAAAGTTACACCATTTTTTAAATTTCTGGATAGAAAATATTAAATGAAACTAAAGAAGAATTATGTTCGTACTACAAATAAAATCTAGAATTGGTTTGGTTTGGCAATTAGGAGTGATAATATCACCCATAATTATATTGCACTACACGATTATGCACATTAAATCAATGTACTGTAGGTACAGATGAGTTCACCCTTTAACGGCGTATATAGACTAACGATCATATAAATAATTCGATCAAAGGAACTTTTGTAGTTAAAAATAAAAAAAGAACAGCAATACGAATCAATATGTAATCGTAATATTGACACAAAATCAATATGAACTAGTAATAGAAATGTGGTGGAAAATAATCCCCGTTACATACTGAAACGAAAAGCGCTTTACCATTGGCACTGAACATCGTGATATTTATTTTAACCATCGAACGATGTGAATGGCATTTTATTTAATTATAAAAATTATGATGATTGAACAATGCTCCCTCCCTGCTGCGTGCTATTGCCTGCCAGAATGTCATAACATTAAGTGGAAACAGCTATTCATCTATTAATCGTATTAGCAGTCGAAATAAACTGATTTTAGTATCCTTTGTAATATCATGGAGATACGTTCAGCTTATGTGCTGACGTGTAATAACTTTATCAAATAGTTAGTTTTCTATCCATTTATCTTGTCTAGACTTGTAAGTTGTAAGTCATAAGTAGTAATAAAAAGTGTTATACTAAAGAATAATACCTGGGCCTTGATTGTTCAAGTCAGGATACTGATTTTGTACGTTATGCAGAGCTGGAGCTTCTCTAAGGCAGAGAATCGATGATTTATTGTCGTTCATATCCATATAGATCAAAACGCCGGGGCGAAAACTAATTGGTTACTGAGTGGAGTCCAAGTCTAATGAGCCCGTGGATTGTCGAAGAATCTCAGATGACGAAAGAATCCAGTACGCGGTGACGTAGTATAGTATGGATGACCTTAAATAATATAATGCAGAAACGAGGCTGTATCACTTAAATGTTAAATCTAAATTAAATTAACGGCTTTATAAAATCAACGACAGTATTATAGTATGGGAAGAACACACCACGTCGATTTATTTTTAATGAAAGTAAAATATGGATAAATACCTTTTGCGGCAATTGGTTGGTTTGAAGTTGTACTTTTTATATTTCTATATTCACTGAAAAATAGTTTAACACCGAACGCAAATTAGATTTCGTACTTTGAACCGATGACCTGACAGCTGACCAAATATTTTATTAATTTTAAACAATAAGCTATTTTACACGGTATGTTTGTATTAGAACGATAAAATTGAAATATGGATTTGTTGATATTGCATTGTTAAATATTCAAGTGCTTGATTTTAAAAATCGGTGTGAACGGTATTAAATAACTCCAACACTGGGATCATGACAACGTTGTTTTTCATTATGCCAGGTAATTCAGTATATAGTCGACGGACAAGGCAAAAGGAACGAAAAAGTAGTTTATTTGAGTCAGTAAAAAAATTTTAGATGTAATTTTGTGTATTAATTTTGTGTAATATCCCGCTCGCGACACGACTCGGATCAGTTTTTGTTAAATACCTGCTACGATACAGCACATACAAATTCGGAACTGTTTATTTATTGACGCGCAAAATCTTCAAAATAATTTGTAAGTGAAACATATATTGACATATGTTATAGCCCTTGTCATTGTTAATTCTAGTCGATAGTCGAAAACCCCATCTCAAACGGATTAGCCGTGTCGGAGTCATGGGCTAAACCACAATTGAGGTGAGGTACTTTAGTGACCTCTGGAGGTCACGAGGGTCATTCATATCCATCAAAATTTGATATACTAGTTTAGATACATAAGAGGAACATGTATACCGAATTTGAGCTCATTTGGACGTGGTTAAAATTTGACCCACTCCGTTGACCCCCAAAGAGGGGCTAAGAGACATTACAGATGTCATATTGACATATGTAATAGCGCTTGTCATTGTTAGTCGATAGTTGAAAACCCCATCTCAAATGGCGTAACTCTGTCAGAGTTATGGGCTAAAACAACAATTGACCTTAAGTGACCTCTGGTGGTCAGAGTCATTCAAATTGATTTAAAATTGATATACTAGTTTAGTTACATAAGAGGTACATGTATATCGAGTTTGAGCTGATTTGGACGTGGTTGAAAATTTGACCTCCGTTGAGCCCTAGGGGGTTGACCCTATGAACCCATTTTCGAACTTCACCGAGCTATGGTCCATACCTATCGATTGGCGAAAACAGAATTTGAAAATTCATTTTCCTTCAAAAGTTATCGTGCACACAAGAAAGTGGGACGGCCGGATGGAAGGAGCAGACACGAGGACCATTTTTATGAAGGTCATAAATGATCCTTAATCAAGAACGAATTTCAAGATCATTTAGTACTTTGAAATAATGGTAGTAAACAGTATTTGACCTATGATGACATCTGGATGTCAAAGGGGTTATTCATTTTGTATATATTCTAGTTGAGGTACATTAAAGGTACATACCGAGTTTCCGTTCATTTGGACATGGTTAAACTTTGACTCCCAAAGAGGGGGTCAGAGACATGTCATGTTGGCATATCTTATAGCCCTTGTCATTGTTAGTCGATAGTCGAAACCCTCATCCCAAATGGATTAACCGTTTCGAAGTTATGGCCTAAACAATTAACCTTTAGTGACCTCTGAAGGTCACAGGGGTCATCTATATTAATCAAAAACTGATACACTTGTTTAGGTACATAAGAGGTACATGTATACCGAGTTTGAGATCATTTGGACGTAATTGAACTTTGATCACTTGCCAATTTGTCTCTTTGTTTGGATGGAAGGAAGTATAAAAGTAGTTAGACCACTTGCACTTGTATGATAAAAATAATAATTCTCAGACTATTCTTTTTTGGTATTTTTTGCATTAAGGTCATGTTATATCCATGTATTGTCTTTAATGGGTTGTAGGTTGTTCTGATTAAATTACATGTAAATTATTTTTAACAAAAATTTAATTAGAGCTCACACACATAACACCTTCTATGGCCAATTTTTGATTGTTAAAGCTTTCACCGTCGCTTCTATAATGGTCGTGGTTGATCTGGTCTCCAAAAATTAAATATGTTTTATCATCTTCGGCATCCTGATACCCGAGTGTACCTTTCTGGCATACAGTATGGTCGATGTGAGTTGAGCCTTGGACATTAATTAATCGATCCTCGGTGCGCGGTGGTGACGAATTTAATTAATGTTTTTCATTAATTTTGTGCCTGTTTGGGTTTCTCCTTGGTATTGCAAGTTTTTGGGAGGGAAACAGTTATTTTAGTAGGCTTAAAGAAAATCCATCTTTTTTGTGTTGTCGTGTCTTCAAGTCAATCTTCCTTCATATTTCTTTGTTGAACTGAACACCCAGTAGTTCTACCGCTACCATCTTTCCTTGCATTTAGTACTACTTACTGGCTAGACCAATAACAAAAGTTAGAACTTTAGGTTTTGTCATATTCCACATAGTTTTTGAGATCACTTTGAGCTTTATAGTGTGGATGAATCACATGAAACTTATAAATTATAGACTACCGTAAAACCTGAAATAAGCGCAGTCCCTGAAATAGGCGCAGCCCTGAAATAAACGCAGCTGCGTTAACGCTGTAAAATTTTGATGCTACGAAATAAACGCAGCCCTAAAATAAAGCTATTAAACGCAGCCCTGAAATAGGCGCAGTCCTGAAATAAACGCAGCTGCGATAAGGCTGTAAAATTTCGATGATATGAAATAAACGCAGCTGCGCTTAATTCAGTTTTTACGGTATAATGCATATTTTTACAACTTGTCTTCAAATTGCGTGCATTTATAATAATAATTTATAACGTAATGTTGCCTAAGAACGTCTTATGGGAACAGAAATAGACGAGGTTGAGAAGAAAAAACCCCAGCTAGATGGAAGCGGTATGTTTTGTACCGTAAGTATTTTAGATATTTTTAAAAAGCTCATATAAACTTATGCAGCAATGGCTATAAAATCTGTGTACGTAAAATCGGAAATTTAAGTGCATTTAACTGCATATTTTGGCAATTTCCGATGCATAATTGCATGCATAATAATAGGATTTTAACGGCATGTAAGGCACAAAAAACTAACTAATAATACTCTACTAACAATGCACATGACTACACCACGCACGCGTCCTAATCCTGAGTAAAATGTCGGACTCTACCGATACCGAGTAACAAAGATACATACGACATTTTTATGCCATTCTTCACGGACGTCCGCCCTATCATCCTATTGCTCACTCATATATTTTTTATTAGCATTTTAACTTCTGGTAAATTAGCAAATGATAAAGCATTTTATTCAAAAGTAAAAGTGAAAAGTTACTCATACATGCACATGTTGCTCAGTTTGGTCGCATTTTCATCGCTAGTTAACTGGCTGACGGTTAACATTATAAAATAATACATGAATGTGCAGTTTAGTAAAAATATGTAATTCGTAACTAGTAACTACATACAAAGTATAACCGACTGAAACAAAGAAATAAGTAGTTCCCATGTATTTAAAAAAATAATATTGAATATTAGACATACTGTACACCGATACAATACACGATTGGTGGCATGCAGTTGCAGCAATTTTCTGCTCTAGTAAAATTTTGACAGACAGACAGCACAACAGCCGACAGAATGACTTGACGACAGTCAACAACAGTATTCGTTTAAATATGACATTATATTTACCAACATGTATCATACTATAAGTAAGTCATAATAACTTGTAATTAAAAATTCTTTAACTCAGCTATGCATTATAGAGAAGTATATACCTGGGGTAGTTACACTATAAACTACTGCAATGTTGAATGTGATATACGGGTGAATTGCGAATGACTCAAGGGCATTTTACCTTACCTATGTCTGCATTTTGTAGATTTTATAAAGAACTTCAAATACGCAAAAAGCAGCTACCTATTTTTTTAGTGAATAGTAGCTCTGCATACCAATAGCAACGTAACGTTGTAAAATGTTCATTTGATGATGATATAAGGCCCCATAAGGCACATTTTGTCAAAATTCTGAATCCTATCCGAATTGTGTTCTTGTAAACTACCTATTCATCATAGCCCCAATCAATACGGGCTATAACTAGAAGCATGGCTTAGACAGAACATAATTTTTAATGTTGCAATTGAAGTTAAAGTTTGTGATCATTAACTTTGCCGAACATGCGTTTCTAAAACTTAAAACAATGGAATATTAAACGTCAGATTACATGTGTTATAATTACTGCGTATATAATGGTAAAGAGGACAGCTTCAGAATCACGTGCAAGTGCAGGTATAATGAAATTATATGACTATATGAAGCACCTGTTTTTCATCTAGTTTAGTCGCTCACCGCAGGCAGCATTTTTAACTGTGAATAGTGACATTTAAAACTCCATTAACCGAGGTCAGGCAAAGTGTTTGTATGGAATTCTTTCTTGTTCGTAAAAAGTCTTTCGGTTAAAATGATTATGTTTGATTTTTTTACATTCCTTGAATTGGAAAACATTCTTGTATGATACAAATATATGTGCGAAGGTGAAAGCGAAAGCCTTTCTCATCACTGCATTGTAAACCTGACACAATACCATGCATGTCAAAAAGTACGTATGTATTTTATATACGTTAGGATAAATAAGAGCAACGATTTTTATACGGTTGTTTGTTGCAGTGTTGATTCGCAAATTTTAGGTGTATTTAGTTGTGTATTATTATAGCTGATAGTAAAAGCAAAGTTAAATATAAAAATAGACACGATGTTTTCAGGAGCGCATGGGGAAGCAACGAGGATTGCATTGCACTGCACTGGTATACTACAAGTGGGGTCGACTAAATGGTATGGCATAAAAATATAAATAAACACACACCTGTCACCATCAGCATGTAAATATAAATTTATAGTTTAGACCAAGTGCAAACTCAAACATGTATCTTTAAAAAATTATGGATGGAATTAATTGGAAGTAGCTGACAGCTAAGTTTCAAGAGTGTAAACCGTACATAGCGTTGTGATTTATATTTTATATTGACAATTTGGCATTGTGTTATATTATGGAAGCTTGAAACGTATTGAAATAAATAAATAAAAGAAAATTTGAATATTCATTATTTACATGGTATATGCAAATATACAAAAATTAAAGCTTCAACACATGTACCGGTAAATCTGCGTCGGTAATAGAGTTTTACTGTTGTTCAAAATTGTTTTATGTTGCTGTCATAAAAGAATCTTGTCTTTCCTTGAGTGTTCAAAGAAAGTCATGATATCTGAACAGCCCCATAACTTCAAGGCTACACTATTGCACACTCAACCAGCTGGTTGGGTTTTGACTGTGAGGTTTGACTACATGGGTGTTAGTGTTTTGTGTGTTGAGTGATGAGTGTTGCTGATTGCATTGTATCGTAAGAATATAATTGTGATTGCAATGAAATTATTTTGTGTGCTTACGTGTGTAGTTAGGTACGTACATGCTTCTGAAATGTGTACCACTACAAGTAAAGCCATTCAATCAAGCGCTCACAGTGCTAGGCAAAGTTAAACACAACAAGCTACCTAATGTATGTCTTCGTTACTTTTGCCAAAGAAGTCAAATACGTTATTCTCACTTGTTTGTTAATTCAGTTAATACATAGTACAAATTGATAGCTTTGATAATAATGAATACTTTTGTTAGGAAGATGCACCCAAACTTAAACCAAAAACAAGCGAGGAAAAAAAGAAAATATTAATCCCTACAATTATATTATAGACACAATACTTTATACGTATATTCAACTTTTGTTGCCAGACTAAATAAGTCAATGTTTAATGCAATAAGAAAAATATTTCTATATTCCATAATAATTTAACTGTTGGAAAAATTGGAATTGCTTGTACGACGTCTGTTTTGTTGGGTTCCGCGATGCGTGGATTGTGTTATGGTTGGAAATGTGCAGCACCAACGAACGATTATCTAATTTATCGTTGTAAGCATATCCTGCTTCACCCGTGAGTCACTATTTCATTGCAAACGTCAAATCATTCTAATCAAGTTAAAGCTTTATTATTGTACAATAAATAGTAGCCAGCCAATGAAGTTTGATCACGTTTAAGTTTTTCTGCTTTATTATAGCTTTGCAAGAAATAACATAAAAAATAATTGACATCTTGTTAGATTTAGGTATATACTTATATACACAATAGCAGGTCGGGTCGGTTCACGGATCATCAACAGGAAGGGTTGGCGAAGGAATTTTTTTTTAGTTTTTGTCTGTACTGTAAGGTCTCTAGTTAACTAAACTTTGAGTGCTGCTAAAGATCAAAACAATAATGTTTCGACTAGTCTTAAGGGTGCTTCTGGTTGCAGATCCAATTGAAGTTTGTAGCACGTCGGATCTGTGATATCGGTGGTAGGTTTCTCTTGGGGTTTTTAATTTTAAATGATCGACTTATTCTTCTGAATGTATGGTAAAACATGCCATTATGCTACCTTCATCTGTAAGTCCTTGCACATTCTAGAACTAGTCACACGTTTCGTGTGAACCTTAGATTCTAAGGCTTAGAAAGGTCTAGACAATTATACATCAATGAAGTCATCTGAAGACTTGGAAATGTACAACAACTAACTGGGTGCTTCCAGAATTCTGACAGAGTTGCTGAACGCAATGGGGACACGTCATACAGGGACTTTAGACGAAAGACATTTTTACAATGACAGCACGTTATGCACGAGGATGATGCAATATTAGTTCATGTAGGTTCAAGGTCACCAAACTCCAGAGAGAAGTGCCGCAGAAATAAAAGTGAAAGGATCAGACAATTCGAGGGCAGTGTAGTGCTTCGTATCGTAACCAAGCGAACCCTTCCTTTAAATCTTTGTCTTTCTTATATTTTGTATTTATCCGTCGGACTATAACTACGTTTATACGCATTGGGGGAGTTGAAAGTGTACAAGTGCAATACGTGATATCCAGCAAGCAACATGTGTAACCAAGGTCGCATATTCAATACGTTTGATTATCTAATGGTTCATGCATAAATTGTGCTATGTGTTCCAAGAACTTTAAGGCCCTAACCCACTTTAAAACAAACGTGGTGCAGATGTACAACGTAGTCTATTTATAAAGCAGCCTATTCAATCAGAAGTTTCTCAAAATCTATGTAAAGGGATCTTGGATGATAAAGGATTTTGGATATTTATGGTGAAAGGTAAGCTAAACAACAAAATATTCAGATGAAGAAAGTATTGAAATGGCCGTTGTTGACATTTTATGTGTAATTCGTTTTGTCCTTTCCTAACTTATCTTTAAAAGATTCAAAAGTTCTACTTAAATTGTCGTACATAGCGCTTATTTTTTAAAAATACAAGGACACGCTGAAGTTGAATATCAAATTTAAATTTATCGTCTCAGCGTGATCACATGTTGCAATCGTAGAAATATTTCTGTCATCAAAATCACTACTCCTATTTAGCCATTTTTATGTGTGGTATTTCGTAAAGTTTAAGTAGCTGTATATGTTTGAATCGGGACATTAAATCATATTTTTACATTTAAAAGAAGCATTTAATTTTCGATGTACATCTTGAATGGTGGATGTGTATCATGTTAAAATACCATCATCACGCCAACATATCTTTAAACTTTTTATCTGCGTATTACTTTTTACTTTTTATTAAAAAGAAATTCAAGGTTTACTTATGATCGCATCATCGGTAGCTCTTTCTCTCAGGTTTAAAGGTTAACGTGCAGTAGGGCACTGATGCGGTGATGAAATGTAGATTCATTATGTAAATGCTAAACACATGCTATTCTTTCTGATGGAAATACCTTTAAATGCTTTAATTAATAATGACTTAAACTGTAAGTCGTAGGTAGTCGTAATCTTTATAAAGTTGTGGCTAAACCTGTTGCAAAAATGAACATGCATCTCCGTCTCCAGACTACTCAAATTAATGTGAGCAAAATTTCAGGCTATGGGTTTTCTCCAAATCAAATCACCATCAGTAAAATACTAATAGTATTCAAACATTGAAGCGAGAGTGCAAGCAAAGAGGGTCGAGTCTAGTCACATATCACATCCCAAGCTATGGAATTTTGGCTTTACACACTAAATTCTACTTCAATCTGTTTCCAATCTCACTTCAGTATCTCCATTACAATTTCGTCGAACTCGGTCATGTTCAATGGAGTTTGCAATAAAACCGTTCAATTCAGTTCAGAATTAACGGTGCCTATTTGCATTGATCTGGATATATTTTACGCATTAGAAGTTGCCAGGAATTATAATAACGTTTAATTTAATAAACTTGTTGTTCATAAATGCTTACTTGCAATTGCAGAAACAATAATGGTTTTATATCACTCATTTACCCAACTAGGTGTGTGTGTTTTATTTACTCCCCTTGGTGTGTGTGTATGTAGCGTGTATGTAGTACCTATAGATATTTCATGTTTTAATTTCATTGTACATACGACTGCCTATTATGCCTGTTGTCAGTTGTCTGTACTACGGAGGTTCCTGTTACGACGTACGAATTTTGTACGTGTATTTAAATATGATGCTGGCGTATTATTTTACATCTGAATAATGCGGTGCACCGTCGTTCTCAAATTTTTAAATCGATGCCTAAATGACTTGGTTTCATAATTCACATTACATATGCATCAAGAATAAACGGGTGCTTAATCGCTGCTATAGAGACGCCGATGAAAGTTTTGTATTGATACAAGCTGATTGAGGTGATAAGGACTTCATATTTTAGCTTGTCAGTTGACCTGGCATCGCTATGCAAAATTTTAGCTAATTTGGCTAAAGTTTAATTTTTGACTCCCCAAATGAATCCCCCGGGGGTCGACCAAATTTGCTCAAATTATATCCCAGAGATGCCACTACCCTAAGGTACCTTTGTGCCAAATTTGAGCCAAATCGGCTGAAGCGTGTGGCCTGTAGAGTGATGACGGACAGACAGACAGACAAATACGCTAATCTCAATACTCCAATGAAATAGATTTCATCGGCGTAATAATGATCACATTATAAACAATAAGAAAGAAAAATGACATTCAGCATAAGTTCATTGGTGTTCGATACAGATTCCTCTAAGCAGATATTTTGTCATTCGTGTTCGTGTAGTAATAATTTCGCAAAGCTGAGGTACAAAAACAGACATTGGCAGGCATTAATCATTGGCTTTTAGTCTGTTTGACTGAACCAGAATTGCGGTAAAATATTCATGGTGTTGATGGCATGCACTGAAGAGAATTCCGAAAAAAACGACTGCCTGACTGCCTAGATAATAGGTACATTTATATTTTTATTAACAATAGAAATATCGACTACAATTTTACTAAACAAACGGAAACTTTTATACACCTCTGTACAATCATCAGATGTGTTTCGTTTCGTTGACACGTAGTTAGTTATCTGCTGGTACATCATTACTTATAAATCCTACTCCTACGTGCATGTTTGACGTTTGTTCATAATCATTTTACCGTCAACTGTGAATCTATATTCTATGGACGCACTGTCAATTCAACACAGATAGGTAACAAAAGATATTAGTAGTGTGTTGTCAGTTCATAACGTGATCAAAGATTTTTAGCGTGTGAGCACTCGTTAGTTGATTTTGATTATCTTAATTCAAAGAGAACAAGTGGTCATTTAATTTGATTTTATCTTTCCATTTGAATTTAAGTATCTTTGTTGTTGCATATCTAAGACTCTATTTTTAACTACCAGACGTTCAGATACAGTAAAATGATTGAGTACGCCTTTTTTACTCTATCCTATTGCGTGATGCAGAATTCAGACTAGCAATTATCAACCAGAAGGTAAAGCGATTAATTGAGCTGGACTGGTAGGCACGTCTCCGTAAACCAAAGAAGTAGTGGTCTGCACCAGACCGGTAATAGCTTCTGCTGCGGTCAGCAGTAGTACTAGTGTTTTGCTTAATAGTCGCCCATAATAATTGGTAGTTATAATTTATAATAGCTTTACAATTAGCTGGTTTGAAAATGAAGATGCAGACAAGGGAGTAGTCTGCAGAATAAATATTTGACCTGTCGGTCGCTACCCTATTATTTATTATTATAAATTAACAACTAGACTAGACCGACAAATATTGCATTTTAGTCGCACATGAATTCTGAACGTAACATACAAGTTTAGGCTTATCCTCATTTTATCCCTCATCCTCTTCCCTGTTGCGTGCTTGTTGAGCAAGCTGGAAAAAAGATGGAGATCGGGATTAATATAACTATGCAGTAAAAACCAGGCCGATGTTAATGAAGGAAGATGTCCATATAATTGCTAGTCAATGCAATATGCAATACCCACTTCAAAATTATTGTAATCACGTAGACATGGAACAGTATATATGTATGAATTATGAATACATAGTTTCGGCATTTGGCGTACTACTGTGTAGAGTGAGCTGAGTGAGTAGTCAGATAGATACGACAGATAAGATGAGTGAGGCATACACTATCTTTCCCTTTTTGTCGATTTTCACGCTCATGATTTTATGTCTGTGTTGCTTCGCTTGTTCAATTCAGATCAAGTGCAGCCCTGGATAAAATTCTTCGCAGATACCAGTGCAGTTGGCAGTGTAGTGCAAGGCAGTTGCATAATAAGTTAACTGCAGGTACCTACTCATCAAGACCTTGTGAATGTTAAGGTTGTCATGTGCGAAGCTTGGAGATCGGTAGAGAGAATAAAGTTGTAAGTGTGATTTTAGTACGATGCTCGTAGATTGAATATTCATAATGTAGCTTTTCATTTTTTGTTAAAACAAGGAAAAAAGGGATTTTTTCTTTTAAAATAATGGCTACAAAAACGGTCACGAAGTTGCAGTGTATCTTTTTCTCAGCTGACAACATTAAATAGTAGTAGTGTGTGTTGTTTTGGAGTATAATTGTTATTAGTAGAACTTTGAACCTCGTATTTCAACTCATATGTTCATAAAACATTTTAAAGCGAAACTACTGTGCTTTTTATATAAGATGCTCGTTTTAATATTAATTGAAAATTGGTTTTAATATAAATTGAAAATTGACTTTCCAGGCACGGTTCGTTGTTTCGTATTATTAGACAAGGGACACAAATAAAAATAGGAAGTACTTAAACAGTGGTCAAAGACCAGACTACTGAAATGGGGGACGATGTTCAAGTCCGTGTGTACTCCGACGACGAATCGGAGTACGACAAATGCACTTTGAAGATCCAAGGAATGACTTGTGCCTCATGTGTGGCAACCATCGAAAAGCAGGCTTCTAACATCGAAGGTAGGACAGTTGTTAGTAAACTTTTGTTAGTTGAGAAAACTTGCACAACTGACGGTTCTTTTTAGGTGTCCACAAGATTTCCGTAGCACTTATGGCTGCCAAAGGAGAGGTTTACTACGACGCCAGTCAGGTTCTGGCATCTCAAATTGCAAATTTCATAAGTGATATGGGCTTTGACTGTGAGGTACTTGACGAAGTTAACGGCCCTGGAGAAGTAACAGTTCAGGTAATTTGACAGTTAATGTCGATGTTATTTAATGTAAAAACAAATAAAGAAGTTCCATAAACCCAAAATATCAATAATTTGACAACTTCAGATCAATGGAATGACATGTGCTGCCTGCGTGAACTCCATCGAACAGAATATGCTTAAGATGAAAGGAATAGTGAGTGCGGACGTAAGTTTGACTCTTTCCTCTGGACGGTTCCGTTACAACCAGGAACTGACAGGACCAAGAGATATTATAGATGAAATTATGGTGAGTGTCTGCTGTTGACATTCATTCGTAATAGCAATGACAGTCTTAATCAGTCATGACTGAATATTGCATTTTTTGATAATAGGATATGGGATTTGAAGCATCTCTGGAACCTCGCACTGACAATCACCATCTAGACCACAAAGACATGACGGCTAAATGGAGGACATCCTTTCTGATTTCTTGCATTTTTGGGATTCCGAGCATGCTTGTGATGGTGTATTTCATGTACATAATGGACATGGACCATACAGACCATAGCTGTAAACTTCCAATGTGTCTCGTTCAAGGATTGTCTCTTGAAAATTTCCTGCAATTTATTTTAGCCACACCTGTGCAGTTTATTGGTGGACGTCACTTTTATAGGGCGGCCTGGAAAGCTATTAAGCACAGAACAACCAACATGGATGTACTCATCATGCTAGTTACAACGATTTCGTACACTTACTCTGTGCTCGTTCTCCTGTTTGCTGTTTTACTTCAGCATGATCACAGTCCCGTAACCTTTTTTGACACTCCTCCTATGTTACTGCTCTTTGTATCTTTGGGTCGATGGCTGGAGCATATTGCGAAAGTATGCGTATTACTATAACATTGTAAAGAAAATCTGTAGATTTAAAAAAACTACACATACGCATATTATGTTTAATAACGTATTATTGTATTTTTAGGGAAAAACATCGGAAGCTTTAGCAAAACTGATGTCATTAAAAGCTACTGAAGCATCACTTGTAAATGTAACTGCTGACTTTGAAATTACTTCTGAGAGGTCTGTTGCAATTGATTTGGTACAAAGAGGAGATATTTTAAAGGTACACTAATAACTTCAACCTCAAAACCGATAAATTCAAATAAAAGTCGAATAACCATATTTTTTATGACCATACAATTATGACCAGGTTATTCCAGGATCTAAAGTTCCCGTTGATGGCCGAGTGGTCTTTGGAAGTTCAATGTGCGATGAGTCTCTCATCACTGGAGAGTCGATGCCGGTTGTTAAAAAGAAAGGTCCGGGCGAGAGCTTGAAACTATATTTTTTTTACTATAAAGAAATTCCTTACACGATATTGTATTACTATTACAGATTCCTTAGTCATTGGTGGTTCAATCAATATGAATGGCATGCTACTTATCAAAGCAACACAAGTTGGGGACGATACGACACTAGCTCAAATTGTTCGCTTGGTGGAGGACGCCCAAATATCCAAAGCTCCCATTCAACAGCTAGCTGACAAAATTGCTGGGTACTTTGTACCCATTGTGGTGGGTGTCGCTAGCTTCACTTTGATTGGATGGTTAGCGGTTGGAATTTATCACGTTAAGGTAAGTTAATGAGAAAGCACGAATAGCATAAGTACGACTTATCGTGTTAATCCTTGACTAATTAATATTATTGTTACTTCTAGCACTACAAAATGGAATTTGCTGTGCAAAACGCTTTCCGATATGCACTCACGGTTCTTGCAATAGCGTGTCCATGTTCTCTGGGGTTAGCCACACCGACTGCTGTTATGGTTGGAACTGGGGTTGGAGCATTAAATGGAATACTGATCAAGGGAGCTGAACCACTTGAAAATGCACATAAGGTTATTTTTGCTTACGAACAATTACAAACGTAAAAATAATAGATTAATTATTTGCGTATTTAATGACTTTATTGATTTAAAAAATGGCAGGTAAAGACTGTAGTTTTCGACAAGACCGGTACGATCACATATGGCGTTCCTATGCTAAAGAGACTTGCCATCTTTTCGAACCAGAAATACTCCTCCCTTCACAAATTATTAGCCATTATCGGTACCGCTGAGAGCAATAGCGAGCATCCCATTGGCAATGGTATAGTTAATCATTCTTTATCGAAGTTATGGATCGTTACGTTATATATCGATACAAAAGTTGCTTATCACAATTGTGTACTTAATTTCTATTTGCAGCAATTGTTAGCTTCGTGAAAAGCTGTATTATCACTTCAACTAATGGTCGTTGTGATAACTTTCAATCTGTTCCTGGCTGCGGTGTAAGGAGTAAAGTTTCTAATATCCGCCCAGCTCTTAATAATATACAAGAATCAACGAAACTAAGGACTTTGCTTAACATGATGCAAAATAATCCGTAATTCAATTACTCTGGTTTATTATTTAATATATTATATAACATAGTTGGTAGTGTAACTGCATATACTTACCTACCTAACTATATAAGTAACGTGTTAAAGTAATCATATGATTTTGGCAGTGGCAAACCTGTAACCCTTGACGAAGTTACATTTGATACGAGTATGAGTGATATTTTGGATATTACGCCGTTTATCAATAGTCACAAACTGGTTCAAGTTGATGATGGCAATGAAAACGAAGCAGACAGTTATGATGTATGTTTTATATTTGATTTGTACTAATGTTTCATACTACCAATTATATATTGACGTAATTTTTATGCAAATCTTAATTGTTTGCCCATGTGTAAGGTCCTCGTCGGTAATCGTGAGTGGATGCGCCGTAATGCAGTAGAAGTTCCTGATATTGTCGATAGTGGAATGAAATCATTGGAAGAAGATGGGCAAACCGTGGTTTTGTGTGCCGTGGATGGTAATTTACTTATGAAATAATACACTTTCGGAGAACCTCATTAAACAGATGCTCAGGATGATCCTGTTCCTCTGAGGTCCTGAATAGCATTGACAGTTCAGTTCAGACTTCAGACTCCTTCATTGTATTTTTAACTCAGCAATTCAACAGTAGAAATATGTACATGCGTGTATATTACTAGTGCAAGGCTCATGATATGCTCTTAGTTGTTATCAGTTATCACTCACAACATTTACGGTATCTTTACCTACATCACTTTTCTTCGTAGGTGTCCTTTGCGCCATGATGGGAGTCGCAGATAGTATTAAGCCCGAAGCTCCTTTAACAGTTTTTACTCTAAAGAAGAAAGGTATAAACGTAATACTTCTCACTGGTGACAACCAAAAAACTGCCGAAGCCATTGCAAGGGAAGTTGGGATAACTACCGTCTTTGCTGAAGTTCTTCCATCACATAAAGTCGAACAAATTCGACGGATTCAGGAGTATGGTCAAAGAGTTGCTATGGTTGGAGATGGCGTTAATGACTCTCCAGCCTTAGCTCAAGCTGATGTAGGAATCGCTATTGCCTCCGGTACTGACGTTGCTGTAGAGGCTGCAGATGTGGTTTTAATCAAGGTAAATATTATTTTTAGATTTTAGATATAATTTAAATATTTAGTTTAGTAAGTTAATATTTACTGATATTTTTGTTGCATTGATTTGTAGAATGACTTGTTGGACGTTATTGGTTGTTTGGACTTAAGCCGTACTACAGTCAAGCGTATTCGACTGAACTTTGTTTTTGCTAGCATATACAATTTAATCGGTATACCCCTTGCAGCTGGTGTATTTAGTCCCTGGGGCTTTTCTCTTCAGGTATTTTTTGTGTCAAGTGTTTATGGTTTAGTCTGACCAGCTCGATTGATGATATTTATATGATGATTTACATGTACTCTAAAATTTGCGTATCTCTTTTGTTCCATTTTGTAGCCATGGATGGGATCCGCAGCAATGGCTCTCAGTTCAGTGTCAGTCGTTTGCTCATCGCTGTTCCTGAAAATGTAAGTTGTTTTTGCATGTTTTAAAGTTACTCTAAAATGGATGATGGATATTGTGACCTCAATTGTTGATTCAACGTGTTTATTTTTTCATATCAGAGATAATAATGTACAAATATTACTGTGGATAATAAGTGTATATTTAACAGGAGTTTATAAAGGTTTTAAAATAAATGTAATGCGTTTATTTGAATTATCAGGTACCGCAAACCAACCAAAGAAAAGTTAACTACAGTAGAATACCTGAAAGCCAGAGAAAATCGTTTCCAAGGTGGTGAATCAATTGCAGTTCATCGTGGCTTGGATGAAATTATTTGTCCAGACAGGTTTTCACGGGCAAGCCATTCCATCAGTCGGTACGTACACTTTCAACATGCTGCATGACAATGTTATGGTGAACGAAATATTCCTTTTGGCTCTCTATGCATCCCCCTTTTTCAAATCAATATAAATTTCATAACCAACTAATTAATCGATTGGCAAAATATCAATTAAAGACAAAAATACAAGTACCAGTATGCATGGCAAGTTGACGTGGAACGAGATCGCAACGTATGGAGAGCAATCAGGCGGTTAACCTCATAGTACTGCCGATTTTGAGATTATGTTCACGAATGGTTTCACTATACTGAACTATACATTTTAGTATAACAATTGAGCCATTTTCTCTCTCTTTCTATGGTATAATTTATGTATGCAGTAGAATTATTTGTTGATTTTACACATCTCTAACTTTTTAAATGCTCGTTTTGTGCTCGAAAATAATTGTAAGTAATTTAATAGTAGTAATCACAAAGTTTTTTTGGAATGTAATGTAGAATGCTAAAGGTTTGCAATAAAACATTGATTTATGGCTTTAATTACTGCTATAGGGTACGGTTGGCTCGTTTGCTTGTATATAATATCTCAGTGGTGTGTATTTATCTATCTATGCAGCAAGCTTTTTTGAATGGCTGTGATGTTTCAAATAGCTTTGTCGCAATGATGAATAACGAATGTGTTGTTTGACTTGAATTTTGCACTTGTGATGAGTTATTTATAGTGTATAGTCCTTCTATGTAAAAACTGAAATCTCGAGTGTCAGTTGGTATTAAATAGGTATCAAATGGTTTGTTTATATGAAGGGGAAGGGGTTTTCTACCGTTATAAAGCTGATCCAACTGTAAGCTACTCAAATATAAATGTGCTTAAAGTGGCATTGGGAAAATGTACAGTATAATAACGTCGTTTGTCCTGTAAAAATGTAATTAACGTTCCCTGTTTTCTGTCATTTTAATTTCATGATACATTTAAATATCAGGAATTTTCCCGCTGCAGTGAAGATCGTAACAAAAGGTTTTAAAGAACAGCATAATCTAATGCGACCAAAAGTGCCTTGGAAAGGACGGCAGGCTGGACTGACTCATGCCCTTCTTCACGATTATGATGATTATAGCTTGCTTTGTCAAGACAGTGGATCTGAATAATTTCAGCATTTTTATACTTGAATGATGATAATTTCAAATAGAGATGTCAGAATGGAGTTTTATGTACCTAATTAGTATATAGCTTCTGAATCATTTAGTAATATTACGTATTTGGTAAACCTACAAGTGGATTCATTTCAGAAAGTAGATGTTTTATGGCTTGACAATGAGTTTAGTACGTAAGTTTTCGATGTTTTATTAGCCTGTTTTATCACTCAAATCACTTAACAGTTTCTGGTGCTGGGATTCAGTTCACGTTCTCCTTTTCGTCCCATGCATATATTTGCACATTGCTTAATTAATGACGTGCGTAGGTATATGTATGTATGTAACTTTGTATATATATATATATATGTATTTACGTTTCAGCGCAGTACTTAAATCCGGCAATGTATTGTGCTTTTCTTTAGTAGTGATTAAATCATATTGCTAAAAATTAATACTGCACTTTTATAATATGCCGATTTAGATAAAAATGTAAAAGTTTTATATGATGCATACCTCACTATACTACTAAAATTCTATCGTTCGTTCCGACCAGATATTCTAAGTTTAATTCTCATGATCGGAGATAAACGTATCTCACGTCCTTCGTAGCAGTAGTGAGGTTTCGTCATGACAATAGCGTTGTTAATAGAAGTATAATAACAATGTGTTGCACGGTGAGCAAAGGGGAAAGTATATTCACCGTCATGTCGTTGTTTCATACTTCGATTCCCTTTGAAATCTTAAAAAACGTCAACTCTACAAATGAATGTTGCACCTACTGGCGTGTTTCCTTAAAATATACCTACTTGTTTCTTTTCTGCTTATTTGTTTTTCACTTTTTTCACTTGGTTTTTATTCATTCCATTCACAAGGTTTGTTAGTGAGTTGGTCGGTAGAAGTCCCCATGGCGGACGTGTTAGCAATGGATCTCTTTTAGGAAATCCGGAAGACGCTGGAGACTTGGAATTTTTACCAATGGAGGGTACCAAGCCTAGGAGACTGGAACGAAGCTTTATTTAAGAAAGTGTCATCGAAATCGGAATAATTAATTGTTACACGAATAATGTTTAAGTTTTCTAAATCTCTTGTTTTTGTTAGTTTTATATATGCATCATCAACGCAACTTTCTTGACGATATTATCTCAATGAACGGAAATGTAACGGGAAAGTTCTTGTTTTAGGAGAAAGTACTTTATCAATGATTTTGAATTTACAGATTTACATTACTGTGTATGTATGGATACACAACTTTTCTAACTTTTCTGTACATTATTTAGTTTAGTTATTACTACCAGTTCTTCAGAAAACTATAACGAATTGTCAACGAAGAATTTTTAGACATGTACTGATTTAAGAAAATTCATTCATCTTTGCGACCGTGACACCTACGTGACTGTAGAGTTTAACGTACATTTTGAATGAAGTTTAAGCAGTAGTGATACAGAATTTTAAAATAATATACTCTCTGCGATATATTCATCTTGTCATGTACAACAATTGTATGGTAGTTTTTACATAATTATAATACCAACATATTATATGTATAATAGTTTGGAATTATTGTTTATCCGGTTTTTGTTTTAAAATGTTAACCAACGACCTTTCAAAACCTTTTTGTTACCAAAGATAATAAGTATCTCTTTGTATTGTTAAAGTCATGTCTTGAAGTATGATATTTGTTGTATTAAACGAAATATCTAATGCAAAAAATTATGTCGTGGAGATGAAAACTAAGAATCCAAGTCTGTCTTCTTGTTGAATGTCTTACAACAGTAATTGTACCTCTATGTTATATTTGATAAATGTATCTGTTTGCTTCGATACTTCCAATTTGGTCAGTTATACAAACAAATCCAATCTCTATAAAATAAAAACAAACTTTGTTTATCAGGGTAAATTCTACCAGATACGTTCCACCACTTGGGTCTTACATCAACAAATAAAAGTTAACGAATGATTTTAATTTTGTTGTAAAACATGCTACTTTTACTCAAACTGGTTCATGACGTGTTATTTTAAAACAGGCTCATAATTGTAAAAGGTTAGAAAGTCGGTTCAATTGGAATGAAAAGGGAGCTAATCGATCAGGTTAAAGTGACAACGTTTTGTCCTGTTTTTGTCTTGAAGAAAAATTTAGAATAAATTCGAATACAACGAATACAAATTCTTTTATTTCCACTAAACCATTCTGTGTATTATTACCTATCATTTAAAAGTTTCACTTAAGAATCAAACGGAAATGTAGAATGGAAATAAGATTCAGATTCCAATTTTGAAAGTTTACTCAGGTCATGTATAATTTGATGTCAGTTAAGACTGTACATTGAAACTAGCCCGGCGTACAAACTCATCATTTCCACCCAACGTCATTTGCTTTACATTTAAACCTGTAACTTTACGTTACCCCGTCGTACTGGGAAACTACACGGTCAATTTTATTGAAAATCGGTAGCTAAAGGTAGTCTAAAAAAATTCTGTATCATATGGTGGTTGGGTTTTACACAAAAATAATTTTAAAGGTATTAAATTCACATTTCGAATAAAAACAATCAAAAACACACATCTAGCTACCGATTTTTAATAAAATTGCCCATGTAGTTTCCCAGTAGGACGGGGTAACGTAAAGTTACAGGTTTACATGTAAAGTAAATGACATTGAGTGATGAGTATGTATGGCATTTACTATTATTTCACACAGTCGGTAGTTGCACATTTGGGTTCATACCCGTCTCGTTATGTACGTTAGTACATTGCTAGGAGTTACGTTTTTTTGCATTTGGAACTTATAACTTACGAAAGTGTTTAAATTTTTTATTCTGCTTTTATATAATAAGATACAATTCTGGTTGACGGCTACACCTGTTGAGGGAAGCGATTCCGCTTCCCCAATTTTTAATATTGCATCTTGCTTCCCAGGGAAGGGAATACGCTTCCTGACCACTCACTGACGGTAACTCCACCATAACGCATACAATGGCAGGAAAGCTAAACCGTTACCCACCATCTTACATACTTACATTTCAATACTTCTGTCCTGGATGGATGGATGGACTCTGTCCGACAGCATGTTGTGAATGGACGTTCGTTATGAATGAGAGATGTTGAGCTACTACACTACTACTACTGCTCTGTATCGAATAGTATCTATCTGATCCGAATGGTGGCGTGGTGGTGATGTAC
>JAHZNB010004656.1:0-13496 GCA_027744295.1 Callyntrura guangdongensis
TCCAGCAAGGCTGCGGCACCAAAAATATTTCAAAGGTTTCCACTTTCCAGAATAAGAACTTGTACAAGTACTAACTGTTGTTTGTTGTACTTGTTGTTGGTACAGGTATTTACATATTGACGAGTGACTCTGCGTCATCTGCTTTGCTTGTAATCGCAAAAAATGTACCAAACCAAGTTGTGTTACTTGTGTCGTACGTATCGTAGTATTCGTAGTATGTCTGTGTTGTGTAAGTAAAGCGCTAACTAACTATCATGATTCATGATGTACGGTATGTGTCCGTCCGTGTCCACTTACTTGCCGTAATATGCATAACTCACTGAACACAAAACATAACACACCAACAGTAACAGTGCAGTCAAAGCGTTGTTGTAGTTTAGTTAGTAAATACTAAATCCCAGAAAGAAGACGTGATGCCATTGACTGAACTTTAAGGTAGGATGATATTGATATTATGAAAAAACTCTCCTGACATAAATTAGCGTACAAGGAAGTAATGATACAAGTGAGAATCATTCTGGAAATAGCTTCATCCTCAGTTAATACTTACGTAGTTTTCTAAGAGTAGAGTTGTATGTAATAGCTAGTACTAGATTATAACTCTGAATCTATCAGAATTAAGGTATTCTGGAACTGGATAGAGTTACCTTTTTAAATGTTAAATATTATATCATTTGTGGGAATTAGTTAGTGTAACTGGAGATTTTCAAAGTGATAACAAAGTGATAACCTTTACAAGATGACATTGAAACCTGGACCGCACATGGAAGCATCTCCGAGGGTGAAAGCCATTTATGAGATGGCAGCGGGCGTTTCAGTGAACCCAGAAACAAATCCGAAGCATTATTTGAGATCTGGAAGGGAGTTAGTCCGGAGTGCAGCGAGTTATCAGGAAGATGGACAAACTGAGCATGCATATATTCTATATGTTCGGTTTTTAACGTGAGTCATAACTAATTATACGTATCATCATATCTGTACGCTTTGTAGCTTTAAAAAACCATTCATTACAGTTATTTTCTTGAAATATTTACAGAATATTCCTTGAAAAGCTGCGTCAACATCCAAACTATAAAGAGGTTCCACCATCTGAACGAAAAGTTATGACTGATTATTGTAATAAAATTCTACCTCAAGCGGAATTTCTCAAAAAGGAACTGTTGAAAAAGTACGAACAAGAGCATGAAGAATACCTTGTTGAAGTTGAAAATGAAAAGCGCCGCCAACAAGTGGAGGAACAACGCCAACGAGAAATTGAAGAACAAAAACATCGAGATAGAGAAAGGAGCACTGATAGGCCTCGACCTCATCCAGTTCCTTTACCTCGAACTGTAAAACCCACGGATCCTTCGCTAAGCTTCAAAGACTCCTCTAGTAGTAATAATATTGCAGTGGCAGGATATGGTCCATCCGCTCCAGTAATTTTTCCGACAGGAACGTCCATTGATCCTCCATCATGGCAATATGACCCAACTCCCGTGTCGAAAATAGTAGACTCGAGGGAACCTTTCCCTGGTGGAACCAATACTCTTTCTGGACCTAGTTCGATTCCGTCAGTGGATAGAAGTACGAAACCAAGCAGAGTTTTGACACCAATGTCCACTGGTCTTCGTCCATTGATAATTCCCACAGACCTTCCTACGACCTTCTTAAGATATGCGGACTCGAATACTGCCAAAAATGTAGAAACTTGTGGCTTGCTGACGGGCAAAATCGTACGTTTTCATTACATTTACGCTTTTTTCACTTTTATTTTGGTAAGGTGCATCATTTTTGTTCATGAAATTGTTCTCACAGTAAAAAGTTATATATATTTGTTACAGAGTGGAACAAGGCTCATTATTACGGATCTCATAATCCCAAAACAGACTGGTTCGTCTGACACTTGCACCATGTTAAACGAAACGGAAATATTCAACTTGCAAGATAAATACAACCTAATTTCATTTGGATGGATTCACACCCACCCTTCACAGACAGCATTTTTGTCCTCTATTGACATGCATACTCATTACAGTTATCAAGTTATGATGCCTGAAGCCATAGCTATCGTTTGCGCGCCTAAACACAATCAGTAAGATGAAATTATTGGAAACACTGATTTAGACTAATGCTAAAGGTGGCATCAGTTTGCATCAAAGTAAATTATTGTAGATGAAATTTGTCGTTTTTATGTGTTAAGGACTGGAATTTTCACACTCACTCCTTATGAGGGTATGGAGGAAATTGGAACATGTACTTTAAACGGTTTTCATCCTCACAAATCAAATGGGGTACGTGGCTTATCAATGAGATGTAATTGGTTTTTAATTGTTATATAACACTTATTGCCTTGTATGACTTAAATTTTATGTATTTTTCTCATATTTAGCTTTTCAGTGATGCTTCCCATTGCACTTTTGATTCCTCAATGCAAGTCAGAATTCATGATCTACGATAATTGTGAACACCTACGTATGAACAACTGAAAATAATAAATAAGTTATATAAATAGTGTAGTAAGAACTCTATAAGTAACCTTTTTTATAGGTAACCTGATTCTTGAAAACTTAGTATAATTGGTGCGGGCACTACCTTCGTTGGACCGAGCGAAACTGTAACCTTACATTGGTTTGGGCTATACCGACTGGTAATAGATATTTACGATACTGCCAAGAAAATCAGTCGCATTTCTTTGAAGACGTGTATTGATATGAACGAAATTATCGTGTTTTAATGAAATCTTGTCAACTGGGCAAGGGTAAACTTTCATTTAATATGATGTGATTAAGTATATGGTACATGAATAATTTTTAATTGTTTGTCATCAGATTCTTTATTTGTTAATTTTATGCTTGTCCAAAGACAAGTGCATCGTACATTTACTAAATAAGCATAATTTAAAGAATAATGTTATTCGTTGAGACATGTTTCGATATATTCGCATTAAAGAAAGATATACTACATTAATAATAAGTCCATTATACAGTAAATGCTAACTTGGTCACTTGTACTACTATTTTATTATATTTTACTTCCATATATATATCTATTTCTCTTGTAAATTCTCTTTAACAATAATTTTTCTTACTGGATGCACACACATGATCGCATAATTATTACAGATTCACATTGCAATCAACTGGTTCGTATTCTTCGGATTTCGTTGCATCAACTGAACTCTGCAAGGATAAAATATGATTTTGCGTAAGATCGAAAAATACCACTGCGTTTAGTCGTTAATATCGCATTCCTAACCTTTCATTTTCTAGTACACAACACACAACGCAAAAACAAAAAGATTTGCCAGTTCTTTTCCAGTTGAGTGATTGGTTTTTTTTATTTCAGTCAATACAGTAGTTCATAACTGCTGCTAATCAAAGTTACTTACATAATCCAAAATGACTTAGATTTACCCCTCTTGGTTGTATCGTGCTACTTCAAACCAAATATATAATCCCTACCACATATTTAGGTATATACTACTAACAATTGCATATTTTCCGCATTCCTAAAAATTTTGGCCACATATTCGTACACTGCACCAATTTAGAGTAATGAGATGGAACACAGAAGAGGTCATATAATTGTGATTACTTTACATTTTTGTACCGGATGATAAATCGAATGTTGTATATATAATACTTGTAAGTCCTGATCTTGAACTGGCATAGGTATATATATCTAATGATTATTTACCGGGCAGAGACTTCTTTCACATGTAACATACCTCTGATAACGTGATAACTAGATCATGAGTAAGAAAATTTTCACGAATGGTAATGGTAGTTACCGGCCTACATACCTATACACTTTGGTAGAAAAAATACGCTAAAAATTTTCATTACATGACTCAGCTATGCACGTCCAATATATGTTCTTTAAAAAACTGAGAAAGTAATTCGTTTTTTCCTTCTTCTTGCTGATGAGATGTTGTCTGGGATGTGGAAGGCGACTGTGAATTTGTTGCAGTGCCCACTATATCGCTATCCTCAACGCTACAATTACTACCGACATTAGAAACACTATTTACAGTACTAGTTTGATTAGAAACCGACTCGTTTTCGACACGTTCCTGTCCTTTTTGCGTACTAATTTTATTTTCAGATGACGGTGGTGCCGGATGACTTGATGATTGCTTTCGATTGCTAGTTTTGCCACTACTGTGTGGATGGGATGAATGAGAATTGGTGATCTTGAAGACAATAATTATTTTTGTTTACAAAAAATACAAAACTTTCACTCAAAAGTTGCATTTACAATTATAGTTAAAATAAAATTGTTCAAACTTACCGATACTTTGGGAGAACCCCGTGCTCTTTTTTCTCTCGCCGCAATTCTTTGCTTATTTAAAAAATCAGGTATTCCTGTCATGGCCGCCCAGTTTGTAAGCCATTGAGGTAACGAAACACCAGGATTGTCAAAATATGTCAGTCCAAATTCAACACCCGGCTGAGATAGTCCGCGAGGGGCTCGAATGTGCATTACACTCCAATATTCCTTCACTCTGTGTATTCCTTTACGTTCGGGCACCATAGGATGAGTTACTGCTCTACTCATAATAATCATGTCATTACTTTCAGAATCGACTTTATGACGACGAACAAAAAGATAGTCTCTGTTGGAAAACATCCTTGGCCATTTCATTTCCCAGTAAATGACTTCAGAGTTGGATTTCTCGTCACTTTCAACAACTTTCAATTGCAACGCTGTATCATCCCACTCCTTTCTGTACTCCATGTCCAATTGCGCAGCCAGGAAATCTTCCGCGCTGATGTCATCGTAATAGCCGTAGACTTTATACACATACAAACCGCTAATCTCTGGATGAGGTTGTCGCCAAATGAGCAGGTCTGCAGTCTCAACAAATGGTACCCATGAGTAGCCGTCAATTTTTCGAGCATAAACAGTTTGAGGAGAATCTGGACAATGGCAGTATTCAACTCCAGCTATTTTCTTATCAATAACAAGGCGATCCTTACAATTGGGACATACAACAGTGGCTGCAGTTAGCTCACGGATAAAGTCCAAGTCGTTACTATGCCTGATATAAACAAAACACAGTGTGCCAGAGTTACTTTGATATTTACACAATTTGCAACTAACTACAAAATAATCAAATATTTAAACTTTACCTTGAAAGCTCCCCGTCTTCAATGACAGCCTGCTTCAACCCCGGGTTAAGTTGACAAAACGATAGTATGATGAAACTAAACAGGGCTCTTTTCGTTACAGGATTATTACAGCTGTAAGACCAAAGTTTGGAATGAAGCTGAAGCATACGGTAGCCTCGAAACGCCCTTTGTGCAACAATGGGGCTACTTTCTTTGCCCAAAAATGAAACAAATAATTTCAGTCCATTTTGAAATGCTCTAAAATATTCTAATCTTTTCGTGGCATTAGGAAACTTTTGCTTTAGCCTGTCCAGTAAATGATTCCAAGTTTGGGATGAGAAACGGTTAAGTTGCTGGTGATAGAGACATTGGTGACTGTGGTGCTGATAGCTGCGAAAACCCAGCAATTGAGACATTTTTCCGTTCATGGTGACGCATTTACAGGGAAAGTTCAACTCAAAAACAATGGTCTAGCCACTACGCCTAGGATCTAGACAAGCTAAAAGTAAAACGAGAAACAATTCAGCTATCCCCGTCATTGAGATACATATAATATATATCTATATTGATTTATATGTACCTCAATGATCCCCGTCTTCGTCTGTCTTATCATTTATATCATCTTTATCCAGGGAAACATCAGGTCAAGTAGCTTTTTAAGTGAGGTTATTATGTTACAATGGGCAAATGGCGTTTGATTTTAGTAATATATGACATAGACATGATAACGTGTGGAGTATATATGGTCTCAACTTACAACTTGAGTTTAATTTGAGGTAACCACTACAAACAAAATCCCAAAATTTTATCGGGATCCCACTGGTTAATGACATTTACATGTATTTAGTATTTACACAGTACACTAACACTTGCGTACACACGGTCACGGTAGAAATGATTACCTAATTTATATCAGAGAAAACAGATGAGAATACATGGAGAGACTGACACTGAGTATACAATTTTTTACAACTTTAATAAAATTGGTTTAATATATATTACAACACGAAACACAACTTTAGCAAAAACAATTTCTGATTTCACCTACCACCTGACAACAACTCTATACTCTGAAGAACTATTTTTAATTCACTGCCATCCTCTTCTCGGTCCGTACGTACTCTACTCAGCATCTGCATATATTAGTCAATTTCAATTCCAATCTCCAGTATTTACCAATCCAAAAGCATTCGTCGTGTCGTGTTCGTCATGTACAAATACCATACACACACGACTATGTGTTGTTCTCTCCAAAAATGTTCAATGAGCCCCAGTTCATTAAATGTTGAGTTATCTCATAATGGACTTGAATTTAATTTATACCACCGGTTTTAGTTTTTTAAATTTCGGTTTATCCGATTTTATCTTACTGTTAATGAAATCGATCCGAGGACATGCTTCTCCTCCTTATATACACATGGATCATATATCATGCATGTGCATGTGTTTTTTTCCCTGTAATGTAATACATCCATCCAACCAACCCTACACAATCTGCGAGAGAGTGATTAATTCATTACATTCAACATTTCAATACATTGTCCACGCTTATTACGAAAGTCACATGTACGGAAATTCGCACATGTTTGGTTATGGGCGACAACTATATCACATCACAATATCAGCAGGAGCAGGCAAATAG
The DNA here is from genome assembly GCA_027744295.1 of Callyntrura guangdongensis. NCBI lineage: Eukaryota > Metazoa > Arthropoda > Collembola > Entomobryomorpha > Paronellidae > Callyntrura > Callyntrura guangdongensis. The sequence goes on from JAHZNB010004656.1 coordinate 6,736, forward strand.
GCAAAATGTTGTATTGTAGTATGTAGTGAACAGTGAACTGAACATCTCGTCACTCCGGGTCTGGTAATTTTTCATTTCAATGCCCCATCATTTTATCTTCATATCATATCTCACTTTCACCAATCGCAACTCGCAAGTTCACTATCAGCACACACGAAAAATTCCTTCCAGAGATGGAGTAGATGCCACACACATGGATTAATACATTCTTATTCTTATATACACAAATAACAATAAACTGGCTTAATCGCTGTATCGCCAATGACAGTTTTGCATTGATATATGCTGATTGAATTGCTAAAAACTTGATATTTTAGCTTATCAGTCGACCTGGTATCGCTATCGCTATACAAAATTTGAGCTAATTTGGCTAAAGTTTAATTTTTGACCCCACAAATGACCCCCCGGGGGTCGACCAAATTTGCTTAAATTGCACTCCCAGAGATGCCACTAATCTAAGGCAACCTATATGCTAAATTTGAGCCATTTTGGTTAAAGTTTAATTTTTGACCCCCGGGGGTAAACCAAATTCGCTGAAATTATATCCCAGAGATGCCACTACCCTAAGGTACCTGTGTGCCAAATTTGAGCCAAATCGGCTGAAGCGTCTAGCCTGTAGAGTGATGACGGACAGACAGACAGACAGACAAATACGCTAATCTCAATACTCCAATGGAATCAAGATTCCATCGGCGTAATAACATTGAAAGACATGATAGACAAGCAGTATTTTACGTTCTCACATCCAACATGCAACCGTTTTAAAGGTCCATTATCCATTACTCCGTTCTAAGACTTTATCTACTAATTCTGATACTTATACGGATACTTCAGTCTTTTCGCTACTGCAGTAGATAATGATACCCAACTGTGATTTTTTGAGCCCTATTACCGTGACCATGCATGCAGAATCTGCCCGAGCGCGCGAAACAGGAGGCAGATTTTGCATACATGACCGTATCCATGCCTCTCGCCCTACCTTACATGGCGTCTCTTTTTATAATACAAAAATTATTTCGTACATTTTTAGCTGGTACAGGCACGTCAATCAAGATTAGATTTAGATGAATGAATTCTATAAAATTAGCACGGTCTTGTTCTTACATGACAAGAATTACAAGCACACCTACGCACGTCAACGCATGAAGAAAGTGAAAGCGAAGAAGACTTATTATTATATGTATTATTACTTGAAGGTCATTACGCCGAAAATACACGATAGGCTATACAGGCATATCGTCGTGCGTGAGATATGCGGTCCTCAAGATGTTCATTTGTGAAATGATTAATACAATCTTTCGTCACACCTACGTATGACTTATATCGATTTTTAAACATTTATTGTATCGACAACAAATAACAGTTACATTTTTTCTCAAATAATCGAACTTTCTTCAACATCACCAGGAATGAAAATTACAAATTGTTGTACAAAAATCAAAAATACAGAAATAAGCAGATTTATCAAAATTTTATTCAGGGAGACAGAGAGCCGACAGGTAAAATTTGACTAGTCAGCAATCAGCACTCTCCACTTGTTTATTGGTAATAGTAATAAGAACAACGATAGTTAAATATCATTGAAGAGGAAAATACCATAACCAACCATACATAAATACACTTGATATACGGAATGATTAATTTACACACGTAATAAACGCTTTAAATAAATAAATACTTGATTCAAACCAAATTTAATTTAAATGACACATAACCTAACTTTAAGCAAACAATGAATTCATCAATACAACAATAACAATACAATTTGTAGCGAAGGCATAAGCATAATAAACGCTAATTTTAACATAAACAATCTACATTATCGCTTTGTTGACACTGACATTAATCAACGTTAGCAAACCCTAATCACTTACAACGATATAACTACGAATTTTAGTCGAGACATTGTGCTCTTTACAAAAGCGGTTTTAACAAAATAACAACACTTATAAAAACTTAACAAAAAAACAAAAAATAACCAAAACAAATTCAGAGTTATATTAAGATTTCTGATGATTTCACATAGATAAATCAAGTCAAGATGAAGATGGATCGACAACATACATTGTATATGACAAAATGGCCTAAAGAGATACAGAAACCATCCTAAAGATTAGTACTGTCCAATGTATCACATCACAAGTACCTATCTTGTACCACACCACAAGTCCTAACGTTATTTTTAATAGTCAGGTGTAACTGCAATTCTAGATTTATAAGTAGCGTATAAATATCATGCACTACTTACATTTGTCCCTTCTGTTCAATGAGATCAACAAGAACAGTCTGCTGAAGACATGTTTGTTGATCTTATTGCCTCCATTACACTTCGTATTCTAAACGTAAGTACAAAATCAAAATATTTTTGAAAGCAAAGAGATCTTGGTAACACATATCAGATTAATTTGAGATTGCAAAAAAAATTACAATTTACAATTCTATGAACTTTCTACATATATATACTATGTTAAGCTTGCAATATTAGCTCTGTTAGTAGTCATACGACATGCATAATAGTAGTGCTAAAAGGTGTATTTACTACACTGGTTCTGTGGTTTTGTTCAATTTGTCTAATTGTGTATCTAATAATTCTAAAAATTAACCTTGTACATGAGAATTCCAAATCTACGTATTATTTCATTTTAAATTTTTGTTTCTTTCTGGTAGTCACTAGTCAGTACAAGTCTAAATTAAATATATCAATTTCAATGATTTAATTTGTCCCGCCTTCAACAAATTCAAAAGTGAAAAATGCTTTTGAATCTCGTTCCTTAACATTCCTTCCAAAACTTTAATTGAATCGTGATTTTGAATCCACGGCTTGACTCATTTACATGTCCTAGTTCTTGAAAAGTTTCGACGTGATCATGATGAGAAACATGGTACTCAAGCAACCCCACAGGATGTATTCTGGGCGTGTCCCTGCAAATGAACCTCGTATTTTATCCAAGAAAAACGGAATTTTTTCACTAGGTTGTTCTGGCTTATAGTCCGGATCCAAGTAACCCAAATTCTTAACAAAGTTAACCAATGGGGGATGATCCTTGGAAAACATAGGCATAAATTCCTTATCCCGCTTCCTAATCCACCACTCGCCCTTACTAGCTTGTGTACTGAAACAATTGTAGTAAAACAAAATATATTGAATTGAATAAAATGAAAAAAATATGTGGAATTAATATTGTTATTATGTAACAGATACATGTGTGCACTTTCAGCATGAATATGCAGACTGGAAACCGCCGAATAGTACTAAAATAAAATATTTACTTTGTATTTAATTTTATTATTTAATACCTGGTTGATTTGCTGAAATGGTAGTGGAACAATGAAGCCCTAATATACTTGGGAGGTTGTGTTGGGGCCCTAGATGCATCGATAAGGTTGAGAACGCTCTGTTCTCCTTGAAGTAATCTGTAAGTTAAGGAAAGCACTTCACGGATTGCCACAACGCCCTGTTCGTTTCTTTGTGAAGGGATGTGAAAGGCACTAGCGTTACCGAGAATAGCAACATACATAATCCTCCATAGAAGATGCAGCTGACCAGAGATGTAAGCTTTCTTAAGGCTCCCTTCACATCAAACAAGGAAAGAACAACGGACTGTGAAACGGTTGATCCCAGAGTTAGAAATCCCAATAGAAGTGAGTACGGTACAGAGACTGATATAAACCAATCAAAGTCCACTCTCTTGAACATTATCTTGCTCGCAATTGAATTATCTGGATTAAACGAAAGCCCGAAAAACTTCACGGTATAAAACATGGAGCAACCAATCAGAGTGTACGAGAAGCTCCTGGAAACGATTTTAGATATGGTAATTTTTGGCGCAGGTTCGTTTTTTCGCACAAAGAAATCTTCGTCAAGTAGACTTATGCACAGGACGATGGTCAACAAGTTGAAAAATGTATAGTTTCCTGTTGCAATGATGGACAGTTGAAAGAGAACTTGTATCCAGAAAGCAAACCTCTTGAGCACCTTGAATGGACCGAAAAACGCGAAAGGCACGACCAATTCAATGTAGTATGTCCCCACAGTCATCAGTTGCAGCAACCAAATGGGCAGTGAATGAGCGAAATATGCTACCGGTGTTGGAATGCATTGAGATTCAAAATGATAATTAAGGGCGGTCAGACCCCACCAGGCTGGACATCCACTTTGTAGCTTGACAGCACCGGAGGCAAACATCAGACGAAATAGCAGCCACTTCACCATCCACAATGAAATCAAATCCCGTGGCTTACTTTCCATCGACGCTCTTGTCGGCAACCAGGGGGCAACCAGAATTCCCAATGCTCCCGCTTCAAGCAACAATGTGTCCCTGAAAACGGAATATTAATAACTAGGTTTGCTTTAACTGCTATTTTGAACAAAAGTTTTTTTAGTAAAAAAAGTATCAAATTACGTACCATTGAAACCACAGGAAAACGTTAGACACCTGAAATATAGAAAAGTACAGAACCCACAACGTTGCGAACAATGGAACGGTGCAACAATGCAAGCACATTGTTGCAACCGCTGATGTTACTGTTCCAATGAGAGCCACAAGTTCCAATGCATATTGTGAATTGATTCCAAAGAAACCTGGGATAATGCATAAAAGGGAGTACTTTTCCTTCATACACTGTTGCGGTTTACGGGATCCTAACTTTAACTCCGCCTTCGCAGGTGCTACACCATTGTTTCCTAACAATCCATCTGCTTGTAGATATATGGATAGGAATGCCATGAAATAGATACCAGCCAAGCATCTCAGAAAAGCTCCACGTACTTCTTTTGTTGAACACCCAAAATTAAATATTGCCGTGTCGGAACCACCACCTACAAATGATTACAAATTTTTCATATGTAATTTTTATTTTATTACTGAAAAATCTTGAATGTATGATTGCGCTCAGTTATTTTTGCTATGTACCTTGTGAATCCGGCTCTGCTGACTTCCTGAGTTGTTGTTGTTGTTTGATCTTTACACTAATTGGCTTAGATTTACCACCACCTTTCCCCATCTTGGATAGTGTAATGTGCACCACACCACAATGCACGCACCACTAACTTCCTTTTTGCTAACGCTTCAATCAATGTAACTTGTAAAGAAAACTTGGGAGATAGAGAACAAATTCCTTAGGTTTCTGCAATAGTGCAATCCAATGAAAAATTATTGTTCAGCTCAAAAGTTATATCACGTCCGTCTACATTACATCCTAGTGGTATTTGCGTGTCACTAGTACTACAAACAAAATTATGTGAATGCATTAATACCAAAACCAATAACTCCAAGAACAAAACGATTGGCACTGGCACTCTTTGGACCGATTTGTCAACACTCAGTACAAAACTATCGAAAATCAAAATACAAATTGTGTGAAGCTATTTCCTTTCCTACCGTTTTGATAGTGCTGCTACTGTAAATCTGTCTGACTAGCAAAGTGAAACTAAGCCAAGTCAAGTCAGAAATGGTAATGTCAATATTGCCAAGAAAAGTTGACGTGGACTTTTACTTTCTTATGCAGATTTAATACACTTTGCTTCGTCCACTCTTCAGTATAGGACACTATATTGACTATCAACTACACAACTTGTTATAACTTTATAACAGTCAATACGATAGTACAAGTAGTACAATAACCTGGAGAAAATAATAGTCAAAATAGCAGTGTACCGACTTTTTGCTAGTCTCTGCTGGTGTTAGCTATATAGCTATACCCGGAAGAAAGCAGCATACTAAACTACACTACCCGTACCGTCCATTCACCATAATATAACAACCAAACCGATTTGTGTAGATTTTATAGCCTGGAAGGAAACATGTATGGACAAATGTACTATACTATTGAGTTGACTGACTATTGTGCTTGAGTTGAGTCAAGAGTAAGACATCTGACACGCTTAAGTTCATTTCTCTTGGACACAGGAGGAAATGGTGTTCAATTCAATGTTCAATTCCAGTGTTCTTGTTTGTTTGTTAAACTTGCATCTACAACAGCCTAGCATATTGATGATAAAAATGTCAAACATTATAGCATTATTTTTGCCCCTTTAATCTATGACATGCTCAAGTATTCGTACATTTTGTGTATCAAAGATAATCTCTGCTAACGTTATATTTTCCTGATGATCTAAATCAAGAGTGAAAATCAATCTGTTCTCATGTATGTACTTTACAACTTTTATCATAGGTATCACCGCACCACACATAACCTTACATGGCAGCCTATCACATCATTTATTTTTTGGAATTATGACCACCTAAACTACTTTGAATTTTGAGCCCCTACATAGTAAAGTAACCTAATAGACCTACCGATTGCACCAAAGAACCAATAGACAATAATCTAAGAATACAATCAGAAGTGACATTTAAATTATTATAGTGCACAACCCTTAACAACTTACCCTGGTTTGCTTCCATGTAGTTGGTACTATTAATACTTAATTTTCACGCACAAACTCAACCAACCAACTGGCTGGCTCCTCAGAAATGAGCTGATAAGGCAACGGAAATAAAAGCATAAAATCCACACTCCACTTGAACACGACAAAAGTGTACAAAAGTATAGTAACAAATAGTGATCAGTTATACCACACTAACTACCCACTACTGCACTGGAAGAAAAAATACTTCTGCATACGCATGCATACCTCCCAACGATACAAGATTTTTTTATTGTAACAAGAACACGAAGCCCTCGTAATCTCGTCTCACTTCAACTTATGTAAACTCACACAACAGACAGAACACATCTCCCCGGCAAATTCGGCAAAA
>JAHZNB010004657.1:0-10354 GCA_027744295.1 Callyntrura guangdongensis
TCACTTTACTTGTCCTTACCGGTTTCAGTGGGTACTTTAGAATACCTTAGTTTATAACAAGATTGCGCCAACTTGAATGGACGCGGGCGAGGTCACAAAACTAAAGCTTTTGGGGCACTGAAATATTCAGTGAAATACCAAGACCTTACTTTATTAATTGAATACGACGAATTTAGTGCCTTACTTGTAACTAGTGCCTAACAAATAAGTATGGATCTAGTCTCGGATCCTTTGAGTGAACTCACCCTTCCAGAGCCTCCTCCTATTGTTGGGGAGGTGGAAATCACAGCTGAAGATTCTCTCGTGCCTATTTTAGGACCTAATGGGGAGCAATTACCAGGGGATATATTGTCTCAAACAGATGAAGAATTAGAGAAAGAGGAGTCGTTTGAGTCAAAGGATACTTTGAGTGATGATGATGACGACGACGATGATGACGATGATACTTTTCAGGTTCCAACTGCAATTCAAGTTCCAACCCCACCAGTAGCAACAGCAACATCTTCAACTGTGGCATCATCTTCATCGGCAAAGAGTACTGCTAGTTCTAGTGCTTCCAACCCTGTTCCTACAACATCTGCTGGAGTGAGGACAGTTTTTACGGTAATTAATAGTGATATAAAAATTGTCGGTACATGTAATAGGTACTCATTTCTGGTTCAGACAAACCAAATTAACATCAGGTTATATGGCAAACAAAATTAAATGAGTATGGTTATGTTCTCATCTGCACTATAGTTTGACAGATATTTTAAAAGTAAAAAAGAATTGGAAGAAGAAGATGAAAGAGAAAAGATGCAGTTATTAGTATCCAATTTCTCTGAGGAGCAATATGACCGGTACGAAATGTTTCGTCGTTCTACCTTTCCCAAGGTCAGTAAAACAATGTGAAGAAAGTTAACGGAAAATAAATACTGTCAAAGCTGTTATTCTAAAAATTAAATTGCTGTCTTCATTGTATTTTCCAGACGCTATAATCCGTTTCCGTTGTAAAGGTAGTTATAATTTATTGACACTTTGACACATCATGTTTTTGCTCACTAAAAAAACGTGCACTTTTAAAATGATTTAGATTGTTTTATCAATCCAAATTTCATCTTAACAATAAATAAATGTAAATACATTTTTATATGGTACTACTTTTTAATAATATATACAAACTGTTAGAAATAATTGTTCAATAAGAACATAAGGTTAAATTACAATTTAACAAATACAAATAAATACACATTACGTTAAGAGCATATTTTTAATAATTATTTATAATCTCACGCTGGTATACAAGGCTGCTACGAAAAGTAATGGAGTGAATTTAGGCTCAATAACCTTTGTACTGTGATTGTGCCCGTAAATTTCATTCCTCAGTCGAAATCGTCGCGAACATTAATTTCCAGAAAGTATTTTCCACGTGCACTAGTAGACATATATGGTTAACATTAGTAGCATGATTCCTTATGTAAATCATATTATTTTTATAAACAGTAAATATGGTTCCTCTACTTACGTCTGAGGGCAATGTTCTCCAAAATCAATTTGGTCCTCACAAGCATTTTTACAATTTTGGAGATAATCTCTCCAAGAAGGACATTTGCATCCTAATATTTTTTCGGGACCTTGTCGGATTGAATACGTGAAATACTCTGGTGCTCTCGAGTGTCCACAAGATCCTGCAGCACCTTGTATATTGATGTTAGATTGTGAAACGCCCCAAAAGCATGGCAATAGAAGCACATTTTCAGTTAAATTTGCAGTGTGCACCCCCGCAACCAGTAAAATTCCAAATGACCAATAGCTTAGGTTAGTCTTAAGTTTTTTTAAAATTAATTTTTCCAAATCTTACCCGATAAACTTCTTGCAAACGATCGGAAAGTTTGAAGCGGATTGTCCAAATCGCTAAGTTTTACACAATTAAACTGGTAACGGCCACCGTTTGCTAAAATATAGAAAACTAATATTGAAGACATATATTCTTTCTTTATATAACCACGCTCTATGCACGCATGAAAGCAATACTCACGATAAAAATCCACATGGCCAATATCTTCATACAAGCCTAATCGACTGGAATGAATAACATCCACAAATGTAGCGTCTGACTTATCAAGTCTGCCGTCGTTCGGCACTCGTGTGAACATGGGACCTGTAACATTTTTAACAGTTAAATTTTCTAAGATTATCATAAACAGTAGCTTCCATTTACCCCACCCCATAAAACGTGTCAGAGAATGGGTGGTTTCCAAAAACTAGGTTCTTTGGTGTAACGTTCTAAATGCACAGCCCCAAATAGTACCTGCAGGATCCAGTCCTACGTGATGTTACGTCAGGAACGTGTCAACAAATTTACAAGAACGTATTAATTAGTACTGACAATAATTATTATTGGTACATCAGAATCGTTTTACGTATTTAGCACATCCAAGTTAAAAGTGCAAAAATGGATTAAAATTCTGCGAATTCAGTTTTACCTGTTATTCGATGCAGTTTATCTTGATATTTACGTTGAATGTAAGCTCCAGCGAAACCAGAAACTGTGTGTTGGACATTAGACCAAAAATTATTTATAGCGTGTTAGCTGCAGAATGTATGCAGTTTTTTCACGTTATAATGACAAAGGAATACAAAGACGTCGTATTATGAATTGATGTTAAGATACCTACCATGAGCTCCTAAACTAAACCCAAGAACATGAACTTGGTTCAAACTGTTTATAATCCCATTTTCTAACATGAACGATATAAACTTTCCAACGTGTTCTCCAACCATTGGAACATTATCCACCACAACTGGGTAAAACACATCGGCTTGGGTTCTGCGAGGCACTGCTGGCGTCGAAATACTTCCCCAGTCAACAAGAATCACATTGTGATCCGTATTTTCTAAGTATGCTAGAAAGAAAACGTTACAAACGGTTTTTATGCAAATCAGTCTTTCTCTTTGGTTGTTCAAACTCTGAAAGTTCAAAGTAAACAAAGTGAAGATAGAAGAAATTTTAACCATTTTTCATGTCCCGAGGAAATCTTCGACCAGTGGAATTGTTGTTAAACCCATGTATAAGGATTTTGACTGGTTTATCCTTGTCGAAATTTGAAGAATTAAAGTCTCGAGTATCCCCCAAGTACAGTTCCGTGTATTCATCCGGGTCTCTACGTGGAATGGTAAAATATTGTTTAATTTGAAGCCTTGGGATAAGGAAGGATATATTTTTTTAATCTGCAAAGAAAGCATTTCTTACAGTCGTTTATGAAAAAGGAAGTAGCGTATGTCACGGGGATCTCTAGACACCAGTCTGTAACCGGGATTGGTCGGTCCCGAGGAGCCTTGGTATGTCACTCGATCCCCTGTCACTACGGATTTCAAACCATGTCCAATGTTTGAAAAGAAGTCGGTCAAATCAGGACCTTTTTGTAGGAAACGAGGATGTAGGGCAGGCAGGAGGCAGTAGTTTAGTTAGTTATTATAAGAGGCCATTAGCAAAATATTTTGTTTTACATCTCAGGTTTCAAAATATATGTATTGTAGTGCATTGGATTAAGAACAAATTATTAGGGTGTTTTACATTGACACGCATGATCAACCTAGGTGGTCGGGCAGTGAAATGAAGCTGAAGCACTCCATTTACACATACACACTTTAAATACACTAATATACATAAAAATTGCCCAACTTACCAAAAAATTGTGCTGCTGCTGATGAGATCAGAAGAATTAAAATAAATGCACCAACACCGAAGCTACAATTAAATTTAGCCATGATTCGTCAACTCTCAGGTGATCACAGGTTCAACGGTTGAAAAATTTACGTTGCCCGTTCCAGGCCACTCACAGAACTTAATCTGTCGGTAAGAACCCTCCAACATCCATACTTTAGGAAGATTTTCTAACCAACCGAGAGCGCTCTGCTCTCCTCCTGGCGTTACACATGTAACTACGTATCACGTTATTACCTAACGAATAAAAAATGTATTGTAAGTTGGTAAACAACTTGACTAGCTTGTCACTTGACCTTTTTATTCATGAAAATCCTCGCACGCACTAGCTAGGTGAGTAAGTGTGTAACAGTGCGCGCATCTTATCTTCCCAAACATATCGCTTCCACGCGAACATGATCTGAAACCTTTTAAAGCTAGTTGTTCATTTGTAAGTAAAATAATAACAGCCTATTCCTCGACGTGTTAACAGAGAACCAATTATTATTCGCTCCCAGTTTATATTATATTGCAAGCGTTCATGACACAACACAACTTACGTTTTACTTGTTAGCGTTGGCGTTGTTAGCTTTTCATTTGCTACTAAATGCCAACATTTTCAACCATGTATAGTGGGAATGAAAGGGATTTAGGTATTTAAATTTACTTGTCAGTTTTTACGTTTTCAGAATGCATTATAAATTATAGTTTAGTGACGGTGGTGGTGTTGACGATTGACGCTGACGACGAATCTAACCTATTTTGTATACATTTTAAGTTTTCCACGCTTTTTATAATGTTTACACACGTTTTTCATTTTTCTTTTCTACTAATTATGGAAACGCATTAAGTAATAATCTGATAAATTATGTGACGCCAGCACCAAAATGGCGAATTGTCTTGGTTAGAGCCAGAAGAGCGTCGCGATGCTTATTTTGACTGGTGAAACCAGTAACACGTTTCATTTTGCAATAACAACAACAACGATGCATCATGAATATCATGATGATGATAATTTCATGAAGACGGCAAGTAAAGTAAAGGTAAGCTTGTAACGAAATAATAGTATTTTTAGCAACCCAAGCACCACCAAAGTTAAGCAGAAATTGTTGTTGGAGGGAGAGACTGTTATGTGGTTTGCCCACGCAAACAAAATAATTATTTATACTAGTACTGAATGATCATGACACCGCCATCATCACATCAAGCCAACAACATTACATGGACGAATCTTTAATATCGTCATGATGCGCAGTGCAGTTGTCTTGTCATTTATACTTACATAACGTATAGTTAGTAAAGACTAATCCATTCGTTCAAAATGCAAGTTTACAAAAGAAGAATTACTTGACCAACAATAATTATTTTACGATGTGAATCCATAAGAATCACCCCACAATAGCATAAGGACGCGAAAACTCAGTTGCAATAATTTCAGGTACATGTGTTGGACTTGGGGACTTGGGAGAGGAGCTCCATTCAATCCAATCAAAATTTGATTGCTGTATTTAATCTTGTACGAAACACAAGATACGTACATATTGTGTATCAATCAGGTAATATTATAGTGGTAGTCACATGGGGTGTCGTTAGACTTTATGTACTATAACATTGTGGAAGTTTTGATAATCATGAAATCATGTAAGCTTTTAAAATACTAGTCAAAGCAATGCAAATGATACATATGACGATTAATAATTTTATATGGCGAGTCATGTCGAGGGGGATGTAAATGGCGTTCGGGCGTTCATATATAAAAAGTACTGAGCGAGGTCTGCTAACTAGTGCTAACGTTACACGGTGTTTTCAGATCATTTTCCCACACAACCTGGCGTTGTATATATTTGCTTTGCATTTATGTACCACTGTGAAACATGCTTTGTTTTTTCCTTTATCTCTGAAGGTGGTTAGGGACTGACGTGGGTATATACAGTAGGAAACTTCTCTGTGGAAGTAGTGCAAAAAAGTAACAAAAATGACGCCACCCCGTGGCTGTCACAGTCAGTAATGGTGGGATTTTGATAATAAATTTTTCAATAAAATATAGCAAATGACCAAGGAGGCAGAACAAGAGCAAGGAATGTAATACTATCTTTGTGGGTGCGTGTGTAAAACGACACGACAAAAAATAACAATACAAATTTCCCATGTTCATGTGTGACCATGAACGCTGGAGAATAAAAAAGCAAAAAGTTTCTTATGAATGATTCAATGCGTTGCATGACCTCTTATAGTGCATGTTTTGTTGTATTTGTCTTCCGCCTTTGATAATGTTATGCTAGAGGCAATTCTGTGCAATGGCTATGTAAGAGGTAAATATTGAGGATCTAAAATAGAGTACTAACAAATGTGGCTAAACTGGACGTGTATTTTTGATGAGATGGAAATTTTGACACACTTTATCACAAGTTTTGATATTGACACTTGCCCTAATGACCCAGGAAAAAATCCTGTCAAATCGTACCTACTGTCTTTTTATGCAAAAAGTACTACATTTTATTATTGTCTTTAAATCAAAACTAGAAAAGACTTTTTTACTTGCATTAAGTGTTTTTGCCACTACCGCAAACAAATGATGATGAATGATAATATGTCACAAAGACACGAGTAGATAGTCAACCTTTATGGGAGTACTGATGGTAAAGAACTGCAAGGACAATATTATGATTCAGTGCAGTTGAATGTGGTAAAATGCCAAACAAAGTTGTACACTTGAATCTTGAATTATAATAAGTGCTCATATCGGAATCTGTATCTCTCTAGTCAATTCAAAACAAATTGTTGGAAGAGGATATATTTTCTTCAGATTTATTCACAAAACTGCCATGTATACTTGTTTTTGTTGGACAAAAGGCCCTTCAGCGTGTCATGGTGCATACATCTTTACTACAATTAGATATATTTTTTGTTTCCTGAAGCCAAACCGCGGTACGTGGCCAAAAATAACAATGTAACCATAATATTAACAAACAACTGTAATTTCTTTCTTCATTGTCAATGCATTTTAGCGAAATGGGACCGTCTACACACACAGTAAATCAGTAAATGATGATTTTTTTTGCCAACTTTCAGTCTACTTTCAAGGTGCAGAAGCATTTGTCCTTGCATGACTTTTTGTAGTTGCAATCACTGTAGACATTTAAACCTTTCTACACAATTGACGGTGTAATCATTGTGACAGCCCCACAGCGAGCCCACTTAACGTATGCATCTTTGTAAAAGGCATTCATAGTTCATTTATAACTTGTTGTGTAATTTTGCACATTATGCACTTCGAATTGCATTGTGGTATTATTAGTCATGTAACGCTATACAGGCATTGTCTTTTTGACCATTTTCATTGTCACGATATTTTAATGTGTATTTTGACTTACTCTTGTTATGCGTAAAATATATTATGGTCATCATGATGATGATTGATGATGTAACATACAAGGTGTAAGAGGAAAATTATTAAGCGTATTAAAATATATTTCATCGGGTACTCTGCTCTGATAATTTTGATATTCAAGTACTACATAATAATCTCTGTCATCAACCACAGTCTTCTTTTGCTAGAGCAAGACATGTCTTTTGAAGAGTTTTGTAAGCTATTTTAGTAGGATTTGTTGCTTGTCCGGCTCGCATTCCTGAAACAGCCACATTACCTACTACCTCCCCCGCAGTTTCCAGCATCCTTGCTGCTGTTGGTCCATAGCTATGAAAAATTTATTTGCTCAAAAAATGTTTGCAAAATATGCCATGTTTTCATACTTTAATGATTTTTTAAAAATTGAAAAAGGCAAACTTTTGCATTTTTATACCAATGTTCCATAACTTGTGCAGTATTGGATTTGAGAGCGGTTGTCAAGATTTTCCCTGCATTTTCCAGCCCTTTGTAGGCTTCCGAGGTGCCATTCGAAATCCCATAGCCCAAGTCTTTGACTTCGGATGCGACAGCATCAATTGTTTCTTGGTGGATTCCACTGGCTTCCATTAGTGAGGTAACAAGGGGAGCCGAAGCTGCCTTTATGTAACAGGCTGTTAGAGCAGCTAAATTGGAAGTAATTTCACTCAACGTTGCCACTATCATCAGAGACACGTGGAAGAGGATGAGGGAAGGGAGAGACATGAAACGGAATTTATGAGAAAAGTAAAAATAAAAATATGAGACATGAGCATGAGTCAGCATAAAACATCTTGAAAAATCTGGATTTTTAACGATGATCATCATTATCATTCATACATATGGATGAACTAATGTCGACGGCTCTCTCCGTTGTCACTTTTGCGTACAACACGCCATCAAAAAGTACACACGGAATATCCCTGTCATTTTCCTCTTTTGTCAGGGTGGATTTAAGACACGAGGCACCGAAGTCAAGTGCTTTGGATGTTCCAAGAGCTCCCAATTCCAAGCCACGCGACAGCAACTCACCTCCTAAAAAGCGGAATGAATGCCAATCACCTTGAAAATGATACTGTGCTCTCAAATCAATAATGGAATCGATTAGTAATAGTTCTTTGATCTCACCAGCTTCAATACCAGCCCCAATTCTTTTTCCGTAACCACGATTTCTAGTATTTTCGAACGTTTGCAAAACTGGGTCATGCGGAGACACCTGTGCGCTACCAGAACGCTGACTATACACGCCAGATTTAGTCCGAATTAATTCAACTGATGTTCTCGCGCCCAATATTAGTTCTGTGGATTTTCCATACTCTAGAGGTTGTGGAGGAAAGTCGCCCATTTCCAGAAAACCCAAAACCAGGCCTTCAAATTGTGCACGTTGCTCAGCAGTACATGATTTTGGCAGGATGACGCCAACAGAGGAGCCTGGTGTTGTTGAAAGTAAATCTGGGAATAAATAGTACTTTT
The DNA here is from genome assembly GCA_027744295.1 of Callyntrura guangdongensis. Taxonomy (NCBI): domain Eukaryota; kingdom Metazoa; phylum Arthropoda; class Collembola; order Entomobryomorpha; family Paronellidae; genus Callyntrura; species Callyntrura guangdongensis. The sequence goes on from JAHZNB010004657.1 coordinate 8,544, forward strand.
GATCGGATCGGTACGCCATGGAACCACGCATGAGGGGATACACCCAATCCCCAACTTGAACAAATGCTGGGGGGTGAAAGGCATCCTGATATTGTTCAGAAATTCTAACGATTCGTAAAACTGCAGACCGGGCTGCTGTCCTGACTCGAGTCCCGGGAACAATGAAATATAAACCGACAGAGTCATTTATTCGAAACACTTCAACTCCTCGATTATCGAACAGCTTCACGGTGGACATTGTCATGTACCTCGTGTAGTAGAAATTTTCCTTGGAAAATACCCCCGTTACTTCTGCTTATTTACAAGCAAACATACATGCAACGTGAGTCATTGTTAATAACGAATGAATTTTTATGTTCTTTAAAGAACATTAAAATTGAACTTGTAACGTGAAACTTGAAAAAAGCATGGAAATATGCATACCATTATGGCTTGGCTTCACAGCGATAGCTTGTCCTTCCGGTCTGGCCTGAATCAATGCTTTAAGTGAAGCAATTGTATCTTCTGCTTCCTGTAGCGTGGAAATAATTTTGTTGTCCATTTTAAAATCTTTTAATGGTCATTGCCAGTAAATTTACTTCGTTGTGTACAAATTTTGTTTGCGCATTTAATTTTGGGTTGACTCATTAAAGAGAAAATTAAATGATTCTCGGGAAGTCAGTACATCACAGCTTTGGGCAGCAGTACTGGATGGTTTGTATAACCATCCACGTGCCAAATTACAATAATTTTGACCTGTCCTTGTTAACCATTAGCATGATCAGCATAAAAATAAAATAGTATTGATTATTTGGATTTTGCTATTTACATTTATAGTTTACAAAGAGGTTAAAGATCATTGCATTTTACATTGATTTTTTAGTACACACGAGAACCAAGCCGAAACGAAACCTGTCGAATATCACTTTAAAGTTTCAATAGAAACATTATAAATAATGCTGCTATTATGCATGCTGTACCATGTTAATCACTTATGAGGTTTGATCGAGGGAAAAATGTGTAAAAAGCATTGCAAAGTTTACTGACATTGCAAAACGCAACGTGTGCAAACTCATGCTTCAATATCAATGTCAAATGTAAACTTTAAACAAAACCAAGTCCGATCCAACTTTTTGGAGTTTTAAATTTTTTTCACCGTATAAGGTAATAGTTTTAACTAAACAACTTTATTTCGAAATTTCAATTTCTACGATTAAAATCAATGTAATAAAATGATATAAACATAGGTAATATGTTAAATAATTTGTATGAAACAATAATTGCATCATAATATGAAAACTCAGTTTTTGACTTATTTTATTTATATAGGAGCCATTCTTCGGTACCAAAAACGAGCCCGGAAATCATCAGAACAAGTAAGAAATCCCGCAGACACAGGTGAATGACAAATCATCCTGATCGGCCCATTATGACCTGAAATTTTCCAATGAAATTTGTAAATACACCAAATTTGAACACATTATAGAAAGCAATAATTAATGCAAATTGATTAAAACTCACCAAGAGAAAGTAACGTTTGTCTGGAAGCAGTTCGAGAATTCCACACACACAGCGACACCGTTGCTTCATCAGGATACATAACAAATTCTTCGGTATGATTGAACGTGGCTTGTGCTAAAAAGTCCGGTTTTCCTGTGGCCCCTGCGCCGGTGTAGGCAATCAGACTTCGGTTAGTTGACAATTCCCACAGTTTCACTAATGAGTCTTTTCCAGAGGATAAAATATACTGAAATGTACAAAATGTAAAAATTTGAATTTTCAAGGTCCATAATATGCAAATTTACAAATTTTTTATGCAAAATTGTCTTTAC
>JAHZNB010004658.1:0-10231 GCA_027744295.1 Callyntrura guangdongensis
ACAGTAGCTAAGCATCGACGACACTCTTTCGTTCATCCTCTGCGAGTTTCAGTTTCAAAGCATTTTCACAAAGCGCTAACCGAGCTTTTTATGTATGCTATGCACTTTGACCTTGTAGATTATTCAAACAACGGACAAGATTCTGTTTGCTTCCTGTATTGCCCATTGTTACAGACTGTCCGTAGTAACTACGGCCCACAGTAAATCGTTTCGTCCTTCTCTGCATCATTTGATGCATGCATCTGATCTAAATATATGGTGCATGTTTGTGGGGTGAAGTGAGACAATCCTGATTCTCTCGTTAATATCTTCTAAACCTGTTACTAAAACTGCTTTCTGATGAGTTCCCTTATATGAAAGTTGATGCCAAGGAATCCAAATCTGTAATTAAATTTTCGAAAATAGAGATTAGCCACGATGTTTGAGGTGGTCTTGCTACTTCTCATGAGGTTGATATTGCTTTATTTTGGTTCTCACAAGACGGGCATAACCTGAATTCTAATAAAATTTTAACAAGTAATCTTATGTCCGCCGGATAGTTTGTATCTCGTTTTCTATATTCAAAGTAAATTATTATTATTCAGATGCTTAATGACAACATGATATGCATATGGCTTTCTTAGACAAGCATTATCATTCGATACGTATACAGACACATTTACGAAAAATAATCAAGTCAATCTGTCGTCTTTATATTTAGACTTATATGAAATAAATTATGAAGGATCGTAGTGAATTGAATTTAAAAGTTTTTTTTGTAGTGTTAAGTTCTCAACAGCAGGAAACATTTTGTATATAAAGATATATTTATTCATTTAATTTGTCAAACTGATATTTGTTTGTTTGTAAATGAGAAGGAATAGCTTTGGTGAGCTTGTTGTATCTAACGTTCCTTCAGACTTTGAAATTTAAAGTAAAAAACTAAACAAATATCAACAAACGTGACATTTATCAACGTTTCGTCCCCCCAAACCTTTCTCGAATTTGAGAAGCTTCAACAAGCTCATGAACTACCGGCAGCCACTTATCCTTTTTGTTGGAAAATACCTGTAACCTTTCCACTGTCGGTCCGGAAAATAATGGTTTTAGTGCACGAAATATCGCCGAGAATATGGCTGGTGCTGAAAATGATAAAAAACGAAGCAAAAGAATTAGATGCCAGAACTGTTCATTGTTATATGGGAGTTGTAGGATTTTTTTACCGTTAATTAATAATATATTGCTCAATATTCCCGGGAAGTGGGTTTCCGCCACTCGTGTCATTTCCATCAACGCCTGCACGGCTAAAAATTAAAATTATTTTTGTTTTCCTTAAATATCACAGAGGAATTGTTAACTGTACTGATGCTTGTGACAATTAACCTTTCACGCTGGTCACCTGGCGATACGATAATCCAGCCACGTCTGAAATCATCACGCACTCAACACGAACCTGTTCTTTTTCTCTTGTACCATCACTCATCCTTTCTAATGTTCGTCGTTTTATTTCAACCCTAACTTTTTCCAACATTTGGGAAAAATATTGGATAAAATGGGAAGCATTTCCATCCGACTCAACACAAGCACGAATATCCCATTCACCAAAAGGAACCGTCAGAACTATGACATAAAAGAAAAACGCTAGATATAAAATTTATCGCTACCGTCACTATTTTATTAGCCAATTGACCTGGCTCTCCAGTTTTACTGATGCCGTCCAGAAAATAGGGAAATTTTTCTGCGTCTGCAAGATCAGGATCAGAGTTCCGTAATGCGTTAATATTATTGTCATGGCGCCATTGCATCGACTGTAAATACAAAAAGAGTTGATGGGATTACTGTGACTATTAGGGTAGAGGGCATATTTTTTATATCAAAAGTTTGTAGAACAACTCACTATACAGCTTCTTTCAATGTCAACTGGCGTGGCTAATGTTCTGCTGTCCAGATTTCAAATTGACGTCTTCATGTGTTACGTCGTCAGTTTTTTAGTAAATTAAATTATTAAATTGTTTTGGTAGTCTGTTGATACGTTTTTTATGGAAGGGTCCTTTTTCTTTTAAAAAATAATTTTAAAAAGCACGTGTCCATGGAAAAGGCATCCCACAAGTACGAAAAATTATTGCGAAATCTGGGCTCCAGAACATTATTAGCCGCGCCAGTTGACATGAGAAGAGGGTGTACAAATTTATGGTTATTTTATTTATACTGTATAAATAACTAACCGTGCGAAAAATACTTTCAGCTTTATCGACGTTCATCCGGCAACTAAAATTATTCAATTTCAAACAAAAATTGTTATTTAACCAACGGCTGTATTACCTTAAAAACGTTATTCCCTAGAAAAAAATGTTAAAAAATTGGTAAATTTTACTTTACCTCTAATCCAAATAACCAGAGTATCATCACGCCGATCAAAGTCGTCCTCGATTTGGGGTAAGATATCAGCCAGCCTGTCTCGAAACTGGTCGAAACAATGTCATAAAAAACGTGAGCACATGTAACATTGCAATATACCTGGTTATCTCAAAGCCTTTTTAACATTATGCACCAGTTGGTTTACCTGTGCAACTGGCAAAATATTAATATTATGAACAAATGATTTATGTGAATAAACAAGTTACAAGATTTAAGTTACCTGACCAACAGCTGAGATTTCTACTTCAGTTAATCCATTCATGTTTCGTGTTTCTCTGCAAAGCGTTTTGCACTTTGCACGCTATAATAAACACTGTGAGTGCTTACTTTTGTGATGATTTTCGCCACAGTGCAGTAGTGACAAACAAAATCATTTCTGCTTAAATATTACTAGCCAGCATTGTATATGCTATGGCTATGCTCCATTGCTCCATTCATTAAATTCCTAGTACTATCTTTGCATAATGATCAAGATCAATGAAAGTAGGAGCGACAAGTCGACAACCATCTCGATTCACGATATTTTTTACACTCGCTGAAATTAGGTGACAATGTTCCTGTTCTGGTTAGGTTGTGGATTATATTGACTTTGATATTGTGAGTAATACTCACTGAGTATAACATCATGTACCGCATTACCAATTACCATGTATGCTCTCCCCCAGCAGTAGCTTCAACCTAGAGTTCATTACATTGTGTTGTTTGGCATTATAATAAATTTATTCGAAGAATATGTTACACAATCTCGGACACTACTAGGAATGCACGATTTTTTTCGGAATCCTAAACTACTGGGCGTAATTAAACCAATTTACTTTTAATAAACGGGTAAATAAATTTTATTAATTAAAATGTTCATTAAAGCTTTCGGAGTACGTGCAAAACGCCACTCGAATGTATAGGTGTAAGAGTAGGTGTTAACAAAATAATTAAACCACCAATTTATAAGCCGTACAATTTTGGTGCGAATATTTTTTTACGAATCTCATTTTTTCATATTTTATCGTAGCACTAGTTTAGTATAAGAATGCCAGAGTCATAGTACACTGGTCTGAGGAGCAATCATATTAAGTGAAATGGTACCGAGGTGAAAGGTCGTTGGAAGAATTGGGTCTCTTGGATGAAAGAGCCAATTAGATTTATATACTGACTAGGTATTCACCGCTGAATGAGGTGTGAACATTATGCATGGCATGGCGAGTATCAAATCTGAATTTGTATTATAAATTATATAGAATCCTGTATGATGATGCTTTTAAAAATTCACAATAGCAACTTGGTAGGTTTAGTGGATCGTTGTTTTAGAAAATGCTCAGTATTACAATGATCAGTAGGAAATTGTATGTTTCGATCCCTTTCCTGAATCTGAAAAAGCTTGGCAGTTGTATTGTTTTATTTTATGGCGTTCGTTCTGCATTTGACGTTATCCATTGACAGATTTTTATTTGTGTAAACATTTTAAACATTTGCCCATTTGCACTTTATCCACCCAAAAATGTCTTCCTGTAAATATGTTTGCACTTCGATTTACATGCAAAAAATATTTATTGATATGGCCAGTATCAATATCATATTTTTTAAATGGTAAAATTGGAACAATATGTTGTGGAATATTTAATATTTTTATGCATCCCAGCGTTTCTTTATCAGACATAACGCAATCATTCTAATCTTTGCTTATTGGGGAAAATGTGGTGTATTTACACACCACATGCATTCATGTTGTCCTTATTCATTTACATATACCGTTTAAATGGATAAGGACGACTTATGAATGCATAGTAACGCATAGAATCCACATATTAAATACCTACATCCTATGCATTCACAAGTCGTTAATTATTATCAGTTCCAATACCACTTTTCCCAATGCATTATGCATAATTTTATGCTATTATAATAATATGTACATATTATTACGTCGATGAAAGCTATTTTATCGGAGTATTGAGATTAGCGTATTTGTCCGTCCGTCATCACTCGACAGGCTAAACGTTTCAGCCGATTTGGCACATAGGTACCTTAGGGTAGTGACATCTCTATGATATAATTTGAGCAAATTTTGTTGACCGGTCATTTGGGAAATCGAAAATTAAACTTTAACCAAAATGGCTCAAATTTTGTACAGCGATACCAAGTCAACCAACAAGCCAAATCATCAAGTCTTTAGCAATTCAATCAGTCCTACCATTTTCATCGGCGTCTCTATTATAGCTGCGATTAAGCTTCTTTATTAACATGAAAGATTTGATGATATATTGCAAAATATGTACTTCATAGTCAAATATTTTGCAATATTAACAGTAATTATTTAGGTATGACAGGTATTTATGTATATAAATATGTTACAGGTAAATTACTTTTGTATTTCTTGGTTTCGTTTACAAATGTAACTGTTCTAGGAAAAGTGTAACAAGGAAAACAAGGTTACTAGCTATGGGTAAATGTTTAAAGTTAATTATGTAGTAACACAGCTTGCGTCATTTTGTGGTAGCTTATTTTCAATAAAATTTTATACTGTTTATTAATAATTGTTATGTAATTACAATACCATATTATGTTCATGATACATACACAACTATTCTGTATATTTGCTTGTAGTCAACATTCTGGAGAGTCTCCCTCCAGTAGTGGAGAGCAACAACAAACAAGGTCATTTCCTCATGTATTGGTACAATACAGAAACGAGTTATTCAAATATGCACTCTCCTGATTTATATTTCCAACTGCATCATGACAATAAAATAGCTAGTAAAAATACTAAAAAATGTAAGAATCGTTCCGCGTCCTACCGTGTAATATTTTCCACATTCAAATCCAAACGGCTTACAGCTTTTTAACAAACACCGCGTTAAATACAATTGTCTGGCTTCCTCTGTCCCAAAATCCGCTTTAGACCCCCGCAAAATATCTTTTTTGACCACTTTATTCAGCCATACGCTACGAAACTCCTGGCTGGTGTGCCACACATTCCCCATTTCTGTCAACAGCCGCACAACTTGCACGCTGTAATGCACCGTTATAGCAATAAAAATTAAGAGGCTTGTCCATGGGAACATGTTAACTTTTTTCAACGGGATGTAGCACAAAATGACCAGATGCAGGATGATCAGGGCTTTGCAGAATAAAAGTATTCCGCCAAAGACCCTGTTGCAGGATTTCATGAGTTCCTCGAGATGTTCGTATTTACGTACTTTTGTCTGAATTAGCCAAAAGTCAGTCTTGGGATAACCTTTATGTTCAACTGAGATTTCGTCGTCAGTGCCAATTAAATATTCTAGCATCCATCGAAACGATCTCGCTATGATTATGGAGAAAAATAAAAACTGGTATAGAGCCAAGTTGGAATAGATCATGAGAAAAAATTCTAAAGAAAATGAAACTATGGTGACGAGTGACAAGGTAGGTGAGCCAAAGAAAGTGTCTCCTTCTCGCATAAATATTGAGGTCAGGTGTGCTCTAAAATGCGGATGATTAGCATGATTCATGGCCATCAGAATGATAGATATTAAGGTCACCACGGGAAAATAAATTTTCACTCTGGAGGTGACTTTCTTGTGACGTTCCAAATAACTTAAACGAGAAAAATTATCTACAAAAATCAATTTTCACATTTTACAAACATTAAATTCGGAACATTGTTATTACTCGATACTTAAATCTTACCGTCCTCAAAAATGATACTATCAGCGACGTTAAAGCTATTGAAAAAAGCACAAATATTATTCTCCGCATTGTGGGTCCATAAATAAATCCCGATAACTAGCACTTGCTTCCAAATGTAGCAGCTGATCGCCAACAGAAAAACGCCTTTATCGGTGCATTGCTTTTCTTTAATATCGGAACATTTAAGCAGGCCGATAAAACGAACCATGAGAAACGTCAAATATACAACAAAAAGAACCTTAGACCCGTAATACTTGAATAAGGCGCCATGATCCCGACATAGGAAAAAGTAAACAGGTAAATGGCTAACATAATTTTTGGGCCTTGCAACATCCCTGGACGAAAATATTTGCCCTTCTCTTATTACTTTAAAATGACTGCTGCCAAAGAACGTCAATGTGTCGAACAAAATCGTGTAAACTTGTAGCATTGTCGGAGGAGTAAAGCTCGGAGTAGGAGTCAATACTAACTGGGGTGAAGGTAAAGTTTCCAAATGTTTTGAATAGGTGGAAACAACACTTTTATCTGTTGTTGCTATCGTCATTGTGACTTGTGATCAATTATATTTTGAGATTAAAAGTAACTTTTCGTGCGCTATTCGCTTTCGTCAGTTGAGAATTGAAAGTGTGCTTTGGTAGAACACTTTAAGACAGAAACAAAACCCAACTTAACTAATTTCGTTAATTTTGTAATTACGTCAGAGCGGGTAAATATTATTGTTCGGGTGGAACGCAAAACGCAATCATCACCGAGTTTTCCTTTCTTCCTTTATGTAAAAGTGTCAATGGAGATACGTATCTGATAGTAAGGAAAGTTAATTTGAGTAATGTCGTTGAACAAAATAGGCTGTTGAGGAGAAGAGTTTCAGATTGGGTTGAAAATAATGTTTAACATGCAATACTGAATATAATCAATCCTGTTACAAATTAACGACAACCAAATAATTAATTTTTTTTGCTAATCAACTAATTGGCTTATGGTTGCTGTTAACATTTTACTAAATTCTTGAATAACTTGGTTGTAAATGAATGAATTATCATGGGCGTAGGCAGGCAAGTTATCTTTCTTACAGTCAACTGTTGACGGTAACGTGGGTGTTATAGAAATTTACAACATTTATCATTGACGCTAAATCAGTGAACTAACTAGGGAATCTTCATATGTGTCAGGGCCAATTAAAAATACGACAGTGCTTACCGGTAGTACTCAGCAAGCAGAAAAATGTACCAATTTTCATTTTTGTCTCAGAAAATATGCCACATACGATGCGCTTGGCCGAGCGATAAGCAAGATTTATATGTAGTAGTAAGTATGTACGTTGGGTTATTGTTTGAATTTAGTAAATTTTATTTTTATGATTCATTCTGTTCATGCATTTTACGCTCACAGTTCAAAATGAATGCATGGTAAGTGCATTAAATTGCTATTATTCAGACAAACATGAAAACCAGTGTTTTAGATACGGGGTAAAAGTTCCAGTGGAAATAAGACGCGTATGTACACATGAATTTAAACATAAATGACGCATATGCACATTGTAATATGAAAAGTAAGCAGAACCGTAAGAATTTTCTGATGATTCCGTCTGTTTGTTAATGAATACTCGACTAGCTCGACTTTTGTATTACATTGAAGAACAGACAACCTTCATCCAGCGACAATGGTCGTCGTGTGTGAATCGCTGACTGATAGAAGAATCGAGAAATGTCTTGAATAATGTGTTGTGGACTGAATAATGTAAACTTGCCACCACAGTCATGATTCATGATGATGCAAGTAAAACTGTGAAAACAAAACTCGAAGCTGAATCTGAATGTCATGATCTAAATATTGCATTGAATATTGCATACTATGAGTTTTGCATATTTGTCCGTGTATCCACTATTTAATGGGAAACGAACTAGTCTTGGATTATTAAAATTGTTATTTTTTGATTGGTTCTAGTAGTAACAATGAATATTAATTGGAACAAATATCATTTTAGTCACTAAAAGCACACAAGCTTTGGAATAATTTCGTCAAGAATACGACATTTGGAAGGGATGAAAAACTTAAGTAGAAAAATCGAGTTGTATTTATGATTGCGAGCGATCAATATACAAATAATTGTAATCTGTGTTCAAACAATTTTCAATGCTTTTTATTGGCAAAGCAAAAATAAAATTAATGAAATCCTCTGCTGAGTGATGTGATGTTGAGTTTAAATAGAGAAATGATTTTGTTAGAAACCAGAACCAAAATCTCAGATGGGATATAATTAAAAGCTTATAATAATTAAAATATCTACAACAAGCACAAGTAGAGGTGCTGATCACCCACCCTTCTCAGAGAAGAATCAAGTTTACTACAGATGAAATATTTAGATGGATTGTAGTCAAAGCAGTTCGCTCATCGAAAAAGTTGTCTGGTCCTAAATTAATTTTCACTGGTCGCCATGATTTGACTTGCCGTACAAATATTTTATCGGTTTGTATCCAAAAAATCTTTCTAGTCGCTTTAAGAACATCTTTGGAACTTCGAAAAACGCCAGATCGTAGGTTTCCATCAAATTCAAAGGACACGGCAGCTGCTTCGATGAACATGAGAACATACAAAACTACCAACACTGTGGAAAATCGTCTACCAAACGAGATTAAAAAGTAAAGAGGAAAAACGAAAAAGAAACTGACAAAAATGGTAAAAGTTGGTGCAAGATAAGTGGCATGAATATTGTTGTATTCCCGTTCCAAAATTTGAATTTCTCTGTAAATGCAGCAGAAACTGTGTTTGTCTTTGTTGCTTCCAAGCAAAAGCTTCCTTGTAAATGCCTTTACGTAATTTACCAAACATAGGTTTTGAATTGCAGAGAAAATGAAAAATTCTAAAACCATCGTACTACTTGAGACAACAACAGTGTGGGTGCAAAACAACGCCAGAAACAATTTAAACCCGAGTATCATGTAACTCGGAGAGCAAACTAATTTTCTCAAGCAACACTCAGGAAGAAGAAAGTAGCCAAGGACCCCGGAAGAACAAGGAAATCGGATATACAGTATCAAAATCATAAATGGCATCACAATAAGAGACACAAGAGCTGCTACCAAATAAAATTTTAGTCGAGTGGCCACTGAAAAACTCCATTTACCTCCATCAGTTGGACGACATGACGCGCTATAAGCTTTCAAGTCTAAATAAAATTTAAAAAGATAATTGCATTAAATGGTGATTACTGCTGATAGTGATAATATTTAAGAAAAAATACTTACACACCAACCTTGCTTGTTTTTTAATTCAAAGTCAACAAATGCGTTGTACAAAGCCACAATACGCTGACGTTTTTGGTGGTGTTCTACCATCATTGGCACATGACCTGTATACGCGGTAGCCAAAATAATTTTTAGCAGTACATCAGATAATTTATCCATAGGTCTTCTCACGAACAGTATTTGCAACCATAATGCAATTGCAGAAAAAAATGAGCGATATGTGACTCTTTTAAACTGATGAATAACTGACTTGTTTGAAAGGGAGAGGTACCCTACCGAGGACAAATTTAAGACCCGGGTTACCTGTGGTTTGCTATTTATGACTATATTCGTTGGGAGAAACAATGGTGGAGCTAAGTAACTACACAACTGTAAACTCCAGTTTACTAAGCAAATGAAGTTGTGCCTAAAAAGCATTTTAAGAAATAAAATTATTTAAACAAATTGTAAGAGAGGGAGAATGAGTTTAAAACAAGACGCGGGTTTTGTAACAACACAAAACATTCACGGTTGTGGTTTGTTTTAACCATACTAAAACCATTCCCGTATAATTTTCCATTTTCTTGCCAGAGTGAAAGTTAGACCAATTAATTTCTTTAATTATCAGTTACATAGACAAGTTAAATATTTTAGGAAGTATTAATTACCGATGCCACAAATAGATACACTACCATTCTGAATGTTGTAACCGTATTACAAAACCCACTGACAAATTAAATTAAGCAAATATCTGTCAGTTAATATAATACGTGCACAAGGACACAGGAGTATGTAAACAATTCTGTTGTACACTGACAATTATAAACAGTTCATATTTAATTGATGTCTGTATATTTGCACTTGTGGGATTTGTATCAGAAATCATATATAAGCCACTTTTGTAAATCAATATTTATTCAAATGACGGTATGAACTGATTGGAA
>JAHZNB010004660.1:0-16875 GCA_027744295.1 Callyntrura guangdongensis
CTTATTAGTTGTCAGTTACCAAATAAAAAATACACACAAGCGCATAGCGCGAGAAAAAAATTGAAATAAGCCTACAAATCTATCCGTTTTATTACCATTATCACAAACGAGAAACTCGGGTACCAAAATCTCGTTGTAATAGCCAATTTGTAACTCCAATTTGTACAGAACTTTGATCGCTGTGTACATATGCACCAACAACAAAAGTTAGGTGATAAAATGTCTTAAACCATTTTATAACAATAATGCTATAAATATTTTGTAATTAATTAAAAATAATTCCCTTGTGATTGGTTCTTCATATGAATGTAAAGGAATTTTTCGTTTGTGTGTTAGGTGGTAAATACATTTAAATGTATGCATTTTTCAAAGTCATTTTTGGCTAAACATAAATTATATTAAGCAGGGAGTCCCATATTACCTCCATTGGTAAAATGCTTATTTAATGAGTTAAAGGCGCTGTCGTAGTAACTTTGGATTCAATGTAAAAATCACAGGATTTTTCAATAAACGTTTCTTAAGTGATTAAACTAAATATGGTACTTTCAAACCTGCAATGATCTCTTTAAGAAATTAGTTGCTGCTGCTTGCTTAGTAAAAATTAACAGTAGCAGAGTAAACGGGGAATACGTTAAACGAAGTCTTGACGCAATAATATTATATACATTTGGAAATACTTCTGTTTAAAATTTTGTATTTTAATATTAAAAAGTAGGACCCTTAGGACATAGTAGTCAAAAGTAGGACAGTCCGACTATATCTCCAATAAAGTAGGACATGTCCTACCTAAATTAGGACGTCTGAGAGGCAAGGAATAACTGTCCAGTTGAAGGTGGAAATTTTCCACTGGACAAAAGTGGAAATTTTCAGTAAAATTTTGGCGGACCGTGGAAGTTACTATTCTATATAGGCATACCGTCCTCTGGACTGTCCACTTTTTTCTATTGGACAAAAGGTGGAAATTTCCAATAAATTTTACTGGACAGTTGAAGTTTTTATTCTTTGCTGAGAGGCCTATATTGAACCACTAATACACTTGTGTATGTTATACGTGATATTTCTGCGATTTGACCACGAAAAATTTGTTTGCTCGGTCATAGCACTTGTCGACAAACTTTACTCAACCCACAGTGCAAACAAATAGCTGGCTAATGCAAGCAGAAAAAATTCCGTTGGGTATTTGAATTTAGCACCACGAGATAGACGAGATTTTCTTTATGACTTTAGCTATTTTAATGCCCAATTGACGGGCATTGATCTCTGGTGGCGATTGCGAAAAATAAATAGCTTATGTATAAGGATATAAACCTTTACACAAGTGAACTAAATACATCAACATCACCATTACTAAAACTAATATGATCATTCCAAATGATGATTAATTGATGTTATTATTTTCCTTATCCACTTGTGTTAATTTTATTAGCCACAAAATTTGTCAACTACATACAATTTAAATTAGTTTTCAGTTTTAGTAGAAAATCTACTTCTGACTCCATTTTAAAGATTTGCGTATAGTTAATTAGTCAACGGGAGACACTACCTGCTAGTAAATTATTAGTTGGTAAAGGTGGTTTGAATTTTTTAATATTACTAAATGTTTAAAATTCGACGAAACACTTTACACATTTCTAATTAAAAAAAGAGGTAATCAAACTAACACCCTGGAGCAGGATGACTTTGCCATTCATATAGACATTATTGAACTTCCAACACACAACTTATGAACACCTAACGAAACTAAAGAAAACCGTCTTAGTGGCTGCTATAAAGACGCCGATGAGAGTTTTGTATTGATACATGCGGATTGAATTGTTACACACACAATATTTTCCCTTTTCAGTTGAGCTAGTATCACTACACAAAAATGGAGCTATACTAGACCAATCTTAATTTTTAACCTACATTTACCCCTAGGGGTAATCTAAAATTTGCTGAATTTGTATCAAGCAGCTGCCGGAACCCTAAGTTACCTGAGTGCCAAATTTAAGCCAAATCAGTTGAAACGACTGTGAATGGTTCAACTTATTTTAGATGTGCTTGTAGAGCAAAGGTTTGTTCACCGGTGTAATTATTAACTCGTTCAATCGTGATTTTTTGTGCATGCGATAAGTTTTAAGATATCATCAAATTTCCACAATCATATTCCAAACAATTCGTCATCGACTGAGAAAGTATCCAGTACTGGAGAAATCCAGTCCTCAAACGTTCATAATGATTCATCACTTTTGCAGTAGCTACATAGGAGGTTCTTGGAAGGTAGCAAACTTTCCAATGCACTTTTGGAATTGCTTTGATCGTTTTATAAAAAAGTACCTCGGACAAACAATCATGTCGAAAGTTGGCATCACAAAATGAATAGTATGCAGAGCACAAGGAAGTTGTAAGGAATAAAGACAGGATCATAGACCGCGGAACAGGGAGGATGAGTGGGTCAAATCCCCCCTGAGTTTCGCAAGGGGGGATATCGTATCAAAATACCCCCTGAGTTTCGCAAGGGGGGATATCGTATCAAAATCCCCCCTGAATTTTGCAAGGGGAAGATATCGTATCAAATACCCCCCCTGAGTTTCGCAAGGGGAGGATATCGTATCAAAATCCCTCCCTGTGTTTCGCAAGGGGAGGATATCGTATCAAAATTCCTCCCTGTGTTTCGCAAGGGGAGGATATCGTATCAAAATCCCGCCGTGAAATTTGAAGTCATTTTGTATAAAGATTCAATTCAATTGCAAAAACTATTAAGTAGAAAGTTAGTAAATCTTTTGTCAAGTCAAGTGAACCATTTTGTTCATGTTTATTAGTTTATATTAAGTAATTCTCATCATACGTATTCAGGTTGAATAAATGTTAACTACCATCAAAATAATTGACAACAACGAAATAGTATGAGTTGTGATATTGATATATTGTACGTTTAGTTTCTTACATTTACAATTATTTTCCAGGTAATACTGAACCACAAAAACATTAAAATCAATGCATTGGCTAGTCAATGGTTTAAAGATTAAATAAGGCTGAAAATGGCCAGCATACATGTATGTGCGCACGCAGGGTAAGAGCTTTAATTGATTTAAATCCAGTATACCAAACTTTCACCCAAAGCAAAAACCACGTACGCACGTTTTTATAAATTACACAAATTGTTGTCCAACCAATGACATAAAATATTTAAATATAAGATAGTCCAATCTCTAGATGACCGTTGTTTACAATTGCATACATGCAAGAAAAATTTCCGCCACTAAGTAGCTCAACAAAGAACAATTTTGTTGGCTATATAATTTTATTTGAATGATACCACTATACACTACCTACGACAGTGAGATTATAATCTCAAAATGTATGCGTGTTTGGCGCTAAAATTTGACATTTCGAACACAAACAACCAATAAATTTCTCGCGCTTAGCGCTAACTTGGTTTCTGTTTTTTAATTTCAAATAATCCAGTCAAATTCAAACGACAGAACCATTTTGCTGGATATTTTGTCCTGGATTGTTAACACTAAAAAGGACATTTTACTTTAAGCAAATCCTTTTAAATGAAGCCAGAAATTAGATATGTACAGTAATAACGGTTAATATGGGCTTAAACAAACAGGGGATTTGACCCCCCTTAGAAAAATACGTTCCACAGCCTATGGACAGGATTAGGTGCAAACCAAGCTAAGCGCTACCGTCGGTTGGACAAACGATTACTAAAAATAGCAACTCATTATGATTTTTCATAGGAACAGTTGATTCAGTGGGGTACCCATTTCACGAAATCTGACACTTTTGGCACAGATAGATCCAGAATAGCATAGTGAGGATGGCAAGCTGCTCAGAGTAGCTTGCTAGACTCACTTTGCAATTCTGTATCTATCTGTGCCAAAATTGCCAGATTCTGTGAATAGGGTTCCCCACTTAGTTGATTGCTTAAATGCAACTGCTTTGTGTATGTTTTATTATTATGATAAGTAATATGGGGAAGTGTCTTTGTGTACATTTTTATTTTGCCACGAAAATGTTATGGTTAAGACGAAATAAAAAAGTTAAACATTTTGTTTCACAGGGCTTATTTGATTTAGTATTTGACTTTTTGTCCTTATGCAGACATGTACTTAGGCAATTTTTTTGACATCCAGCCCGTACACGAAACAATGTACAGAGTACATCTCATCAGATAACTAGAAGAAGGAAGCCGGAGTTACCGCCGAAAAAAACCTTTGCGAGCTAAGAATTTGCCGTTTTTTTATCGAAATGCCCAATAATGCTAAAAACAAAATAACCGAAACATTTTCCTGCGAAGAACTTTTTCTCCGAATTGGAATGAAATTTCAGCTTTGCTTATTTGTCATAAAAAATAACATTATCTACAAGAAACAGTCTACCCACATTAGTATCTGTGTTTTGTAGTATGTCTGCTTTATTACGCCTGGATTTACTAGCAATCTTCCAACCTAAAACAATGTTCTCACTTATTTCTCTACTTCGTTTACGGGATGAATATTGTAATATGCTTGGATCTGCCTGTGGTTCAAGAGAATGGATAGGTTGTTTGCGCTCAAGTTATCATGCTTAACCTAAGGAATCCTTTCCTTTTCCATTTTATGTGTGACGGTATTAGGTTTCGGTTAGTATTACTAGTTCATAAAAACCCCATTTTGTACCAAGAAAATTGCTAGCACTTTACATACCAAGGACAAGATGAAGACTAATTTGAAGAATGGCCAAAATAGGATTTCAGGTTCATATAAATTTATATGTAAATGGTTAATTCAACCCATTTGAAACGAAAAGATGTGATAGAATATCTTTGTGTACCAAAATCAAGTTGGTAGTGTGCGCAAGCGGTATACTAGTGAGCACATTGCGTGTCTGGGATTCGAAAAAATTTCTTCGCAGGAAAATGTTTCGGTTTTATTGTTTTTTGCTTTTTGGGGCATTTGAAGAGAAAAACTGGCAAATTCTTAACTCGCAAAGGTGGTTTCCGGCAGTAACCCCTAAACCCCTAGCAGAATTGCAAGTATGTAAGTAAAATAGGATTTAATTCTTTTACAGGTGTTTTGTCATCAACCATTAACAATTTTTATACGTCACACAAAAATGGAGCCGTGGCAAGAATGTTACATCACCGAAAATTTGTCACCCCTTGTAACGCTTACAACTACAAATATTCAATTAAAAGTAATTTTGTTGGCTGACAGAGTACTTGGCGACGCGGACACGGAGAAGTTGGTCAGTTTTGTAGCAAGCTTTCAGTTTTCATGTAATGCAATAATAACATATCCTCAATACGTAATTTAAATATCAAAAATGGCTTCCAGGCGGCAGTTGGAGTTCGTGATGGTGGTCAGGCTGAATCCAAACTTCTGTTTGATCTCCTGCGCACCCGTAAAAACTCGTACAAAGCGATTGGCAAAGCGGCTTTCAAAACCAATCAGAGCGGAACGTTTTATTTGTTGCTACAGGGCCTAATCAAGCATTTACTGCACAGAAGCAACATTGAATTGGATGATGAGGTGATGGATACTGTACTCAACAGAAAATGCCTTACAGAGGATGAATTGGAGTTCTTTACCCATAAAATAGATAATCCAACACTTTACGATGACAGTTGCAGACCACTTAAACGTTCATTGTATTTTCCAAGGCTCATCTCAAATAGAATCAAGCTAAATCCATCCGTTTTCAACCAAAAACAGCAAGATATTTTTGTTTTTAGTGGTCTGGATCGACCAGCATTAACTAAACTGGCACAACCTAATCGTACGGCTACATCAAAGACAGTAATTATTCAAAAAGATACGAGTGTAAGGTTTGTTTGGTTAGATCACTCACAGGACTGGGACAAACTGCGAACACTTTGGTCTGAACCTGTCCATCTGATACATTTTGACAAATATTCATCAGAGTACATTTTGCAAGACTCAACAGGACAAAGTCAACTTTTTACTAGTTATGTTCCATTACATCAACGAAAAATATCGTTGTACGTGTCTGAGGACGAGTTTCTAAATAAACTTGAAACAAAAACAACAAAAAAGAGGGATACAATTTGCATTTGTGACACACCTGGAATGGGAAAATCTTGGTTACTGGAACATATTGCCCTGGAAGCTCAGCAGTTGTATCCAAATGTAGTAGTGGCTGTCATAAGCCTTCAGCAGTTTGTTCAGCAAACGCAGATATCAGTAGAACGTCTGAGCAAGAATCTTTCGGTAGGGACACACATTTTGTTTCATTATCTGTGTTCATTTCGTTTGACCTCGAAAATTTTGGAAACAGCACTTCAAAAAAATAGAATTAAACTTGAACTCTGTTTGGATGGATTCGATGAAATTCCAAAAGACTATGTTGACGCAGCGAAGCAATTGTTTCAGTCAATTGCAAACAATAATCCAAACATCAATCTAATTGTAACATCAAGACCTCACATGCGAAATGAGTTAAGAAACACATTTAAAGCAGTTGCTTACGATATTCTGCCCTTTTCTGAACAAACACAGCTCGAGTATCTTGTTAGGTTTTGGCAAGATTTTGCGAAACAAGAACGTGCTGTTGGCGTACAACTTCAAAAATTGACAACATACGCCAAGGCCTGTTTGAATAAATTGAGAACTGAACTTACAAAAGACGAAGAAGACATTATGGGTATTCCTCTTCAATGTTTTATGGTAGCAACTATTAACGCTGACAATGCAATAATGTATGCTACTCGAGATACCTGCACCGATGTAATGGAGTTCGTGTCTTCCTCATCTATGTATTCTATGTTTAAGAAGTATACAGAAATTGGGTATAGTAAAGCGACGAGAAATAATGACACATTCAGCTATGAAAATGAAGTAAGAGACGAAAGAAATGAGGACAACAATAAAGACACGTTTGTCTCTCAGCAACGTCAAAAACTGAATGCCTTTCATATATGGAAGGCCCTTGAACTGGTGCTTCCAGAACTTGCAGAAGATTATTTCAAATGGAAAAATATATCGGATCGAAAACCAACAAAATTGGTTTTAGCGTGTGGCATTTTGCAGGCTACAAGTATTGATGAGGATTCAAGCTCGGTCAAATTCCTTCATAGAAATTTTGCAGAATATCTAATTGCAGAACACTTTGCCGATATTTTCACTGGTTGTTATTGTTTGACAAATGACTTACTTGAAAAGTATTTACATGGGTTTTTTCAATTTATTCTTTCCGTAGAAAGTTTGGAAAACTCTCAATTTATGGGTTGGTTTTTTCAGACTGTGAATGTGAAATTAGATTTTTTCAAGTTTAGTAATTCGACTGTTGCATATTTTTTAAATGCATGCCTAGAACGCAAAACGGATTTTCGTGTGCCCAACATCACAGCCCTACAGTTACAAAATTGCTTAGCATCTCATGATTTGGCGTCTAAAATCTTACGAGCATGTATAAGTTCTACCTATTCAAATATCCTTCGACTGTTTAAAGATATTGTGAAAACACACACGACCGACATGTCATCCAGTAAACTCTTACGTAATTTGTTTACATTTCCCACAATGTTGATTTGCAACATTTCTGGTTTTTTTTTGGATGAAAATTATTTGAGCTCTTGTGCGTATCTTTGTCAAGCAGCCAAGATTTCTAATGTTGTTGTCTTGGAAGAACTTTTCAATTTTTTTAAGGATTGCTTTGATGAGGACCTAGATGATATTTGCTCAAAAATGCCGTTAGAGCTAGCAACACCACTTCACTTTGCCGTGAAACGACTAGATTATTCACTCGTTGAGTTTTTTGTTAAGAGAATTACGGTTCCGAAAAGATGTTTGTTATACTTATGCATCAACGACGGTTATGAAACAATCGTTGAAAATATTATGAACATATGCAAGTTGCTTGTAACAACAGACAACTCAGTAATTTTAGATGAAATTAAGGAAGATTTTAGACAAGTTAAAATTGGTAGCATAATGCTCTCTAGTAGAAATTTGGAATTTATTAGGTTTGCTGTTGACCATGGTGCAAATATTAGGGCAACCTACACTGTAAACAGTGATGTTGACACCGTTTTAACTAAAAATTCATATTTCATGTGTAAAAAGCAATTTTCCGAGTTGTGCCAGTATTTAATAAAAGACGTAAAGGCCCACGACCTTTTCCGACCAAATTTACCAATATGGGGGGACCCATTGCCAACAGTTATTAGAAATGTTGATGACGTCACTTTAAATCAAATATTAACTCTACCGGGAGTAAATTTAAATGGCGTCGATAAAAAAGGAAACAACCTTGTTTTAAGTGCTATCAGACACAATGATATGTTTAATATATTTAAGCAATTGGTTGACCGGGGAGGAAATCTTTACACAAAAAATCGTAAAGGGGAAAACGCTCTTCACTTGGCAGTAGCATCTATTAACATCAAAATAGTAAAAAATCTGTTGTCGGTGGGATTTTCCTTAGACGAAATAGACAACTTTGGTAATACCCCCCTCCACCATGCTTGTAAAACATTTAACGTGAAATATACATTTCTTAAAGCTAATAATAAACTTAAATATTTTGGGAACAATCAACATTTTAATCAGTACTTTTTACCTAAATACTCAGTTTTTGACATGGTAAAGTACCTTATCAAACAAAACACAAACATTCTTGCAGTAAACAATCATGGCGACAACTTTGCTCATATATTCGTAGTATCAAAACATTTCGACAAATCTGAGTTGAAAGCTATATTAGCGTACTTAACTTCTCAACCAGACGGGTCAGATCTTTTTAAAACCAAAAACAATTGCGGTAGAACACCACTACACGAGTGGTTGACTTCTGGTAAGGAACTTCCTGTGCCTGAAGTCATAGAAATGCTACTACTATGTTCTGGTGAAGAAGTAGATGATGTAGATATTCTTGGCAATACATTGTTACTTACGGTAGCAGCAAGACAGGACATTTTTCCCTGTATGAAATGTTATTATGAACTTTTTCAAAATTTTACTGACGCTGACGTGAATGAGTTTTTTAATAGAAAAACGTTTCTCGCTGAAGGTTTTCAACCAACAGCTGAGTTTATTTTATCCACTGGAACACCACATGAGCATCAACACCGAGATTTTGGATCGCCAATGTCTAATGCTGCTTTTATTCAAAAAATGGAAGTGATAAAATATTTTATCACAAAGGGGGCAGACATTACTACAGTAAATAATAATGATGACAGCATTGCTCATTTACTTTTTAATTCAAAACATCATGGAAGGGATACATTTTTGCAAATTCTAGATTTTCTAATTTCACATGAGCAAGAGTCACAACTGAAAACGATGAATAAATCTGAAAGAACACCACTACATGAACTATTGCTAACCTGCAACGTACCTCCCGATGTTGAGACAATTAAAGCGGTACTGCAAATTTCTGGCGAGGATGTGAATTATGCTGATGTTGATGGAAATACTTTATTTTTGAGCGCAGCAAGAAAAAATAATTCTCGGCGTCGTTTAGAATGCTTAAAAGAATTTGGTGCCAACCACAACGTTACCGACAAATATGGGAAAAACGCTCTTCATATATCCGCAATGTTCGGAATACATGATTCAGTTCAATTCTTATTATCACTTGGAATTTCTCTTGAATCCAAAGCCAACTATGATTGCACCCCACTAATTGTAGCCGCCCTTTTTCGAAATATAAATTTTATAGAATATCTCATTGCCAAAAATGCCAATATTTTTGCAACTGATGCGGACGGCTGCAACATTGCCCATCTTTTATTATTGCCAAAAGAGGACGACACAATTATTCTTAATCAGCGCGTTGGGTACCTTAATTCAATACGGCAGGCAAAAAAACTATTTAAAATGACAAATGCGTATGGAAGAACACCGCTTCATGAGTATATTCACTCGAACACAGCAGCATGGGATTCAGAAATGCTTGAACTTTTGTTGCAAAATGCGCATGAAGACATAAACGAAGTCGATGTATTCGGATGTTCAATGTTACTGTCGGCAGCAGCAAATCAAAATTCATTGGATTGTCTGAAACGCTTATTAAAATTAGGGGCCAACCCAAACATGACTGATAAGTTGGGTAATAATGCACTCCATAAGGTAGCAGTAAGTGGAAACCTGGAGCTTGCTGCATACCTTTTATCTATTGACGTTGCTCTAGAGCAACAAACCAATTATGGTGTCACGCCACTTCTTAGGGCCGTAGTTTTTAAAAAACTTGAATTAATCAAGTTTTTTATTGCACACCACGCCAATGTTTTTATAACAGACAAAGATGGAGACAACATTGTACACCAAGCAGTCATCCTTAAGTATGATGAAAGGACTCTTCTTAGGCAGATGCTTGAATATTTCATGTCGTTGCCAGAAGGTCCCGAGCTTTTCATTATGAAAAATAATTGGCAGAGAACACCACTTCATCAGTGGATAGCACAAGGAGTCTCACTACCCCATCGTGGCACACTCCAATTAATGCTGCGGTACTCTAAGGTAAATATCAATGCTACTGATATTGAAGGGGATACCATGTTGCTCACAGCAGCAGCAAAAACGCATGGTATGACTTGTATACAATCTCTCATCGAATTTGGAGCTGACATAAATGTAACCAACTCAGATGAGAGAAACTTACTTCACATTTCTGCCGAATTTGGAACCTTAGAATTCGTCAAATACTTTGCATTGATAGGTGTCTCTCTGGAACATCAAGATAATTACGGTGGCACACCACTTCTAGTGGCTGCTTACAAACATAATATTGATATGGTGAAGTATTTTTTAAAAAAAGGTGCAAACAATAATGCATTGACAAATGATGGGAATAACATGGCTCATCTATTACTTATCTCAAGACAAGCTTCCAAAAATCGTCTTGTTTTAACTATTATCGATTTACTGGACCTGGATGAAGCACCAGAGTTATTTCAAATGACCAATAAGAACGGACGAACACCGCTTCATGAATATATTCTCGCCACAAATTTACCATTAAACCCAGAAGTTTTGAGGCTGGTTTTGCATTTTTTTAAAGATGATATAAACGACACCGACAATCTTGGAAATACTATGTTTTTGACAGCCGCAACAAGAAACGATTCACTTTCGTGTCTCAAATTGCTTAGCACGTTCGGAGCTAATCATAATGTAGCTAACAACGAAGGTAATAACGCACTTCACTTTGCCGTACAATGTGTTGTACATACAGGAGCAAAATTAGATGTGGTTCAGTATTTAATTTCTAAAGGCTGTTGCACATCACACGTTAACAAAAATGGGTTTACTCCTCTCCAATACGCAATATCACTAAAACAACTGTCACCTTTGCAAAGAGACATCTCAGATCTCATAGCTTTACTGTAAAACTCTTACGATCACATTTTCTAATACCAAATCCATATGCATGCCAAAATTAAGTTTCTATGTTTCTTCTATCGTAAAATTACTGCATTTTTATCTGTAAACATGCTTTTTACAATATCTTTATAGTTTTTCCAAAATTTACTACAAAAATATTTGAAGTTGACAATCGATTTCCAAAATTCATTTTCTTGTATAGGTTTGCAATCAAGTTGTACAAAAAGACAAAAACAGATATTTTAACGACGACAGAAATTTGTTGGTGTTTTGAGTTCTATTGATTTATGAGTTGTATGACATGTTAATTATATTTTCACAGCGGTAAAATTAATGATATGTCGTCGGAAAATAACATGTTAGAATAAAATTATCAGATTGATACTATAGAAGGCATATTACACATAAGCTTAACCAAAACATTATTTAAAATCAGATGTTACACTCATAATAATATTATCCTGATAAAAAATGACAAACAATTTTTATCAAAATACAAGGTATATAATTTTGTACATTATATATCAAACACGTTCGGTACTCTAGCCTGAACTCGAAACGGTTATTTTACATTTTATTTTAATTATATTTAAAAATACTAAAAATAATATAATCCAAATAGCTTTTGCAAGACAAAAACTTGTTTAATTGTTTATGTTTATGGCTTTTATAACTAGCTTATTCCTTTACCATTGTACTATGTAAAACAGTGTGCAGGATACATATTATACAATCTAAATTGAATGGTTGGGAAACAGGTCTTATCTCTAGATCAATACGTTAAGAAGTACCATTGAGTGAAGATGTGGTGAAAAATTGATTTCTCCCACTATCCGCGTCTACGGTAAACAGTGTTCCTCAGCTAGTAAGTCAGTACAATTGTGATATGATATTTATTGCAGAAATTATCGAAAACCATAAAAATATGTTTTTGTTTTTTATTTCCAGGTATTGCTATAAAGTTCAAAAAGCTGGTACTAAAATCAAAATACGAACATTCAGCAGCTTTAGCATTACATTCCAGAGAAATTAGGAAAACGTCCTATCTTTTAAGTGTTATTTTAATTGAATGATCAAAGGCAATATCGTGTTAACTTAGCAGTTACATAATTGTACTCAAGTATTGTAACTGACTTGTTTATAAATGCTTTTGCCGCGGAAGTTATGTAGTAGGGTTGTAACAGTTTTTAACAACATATATTTTGATGCATTTCTTTAGTGAGTGGAGGAAAAAATCAAACTATGATATATATAACGTTCCAAAATAGTGCGATATGTGTTACCCCTGTGCAACTTTTTATGTAAAGCCGCACCCGTCCTAACTTTCCTCAATTACTATCGCCACAGTACAATTTCCCCACAAAGCAAGCTGCCTCCGTGTAAATTTCTTCCAATAGCAACATTTATTACGACCATAGAACAATGTCAGACGTTTTTTACGTATTCATACAAATTGCTGGTATAACAACAATCACAAATAATGACTAATTAATTTTTCGTGAAGGTCAAACGTAAACTGATTAATACTGAACAACATGACACAATTATTACTACAAGGGTTACCGTAAATAGAACCGCACCTCAATTAAATAATTTTTACATCTATATTACGTTAAAAAATCCAAAAATATACAAATGTTGCACGATAGCATCGTATCATGAAGTACAAATTGATACTGATATGGACTTTATTCACTGAAACGAGTAATCAGTAGTACGTGCAATATAGCGGAAGCGAATTGCTGGTTTCCGATTATAACACGTTAGTAAAAAATCTTTCCAAAATACATGGACACACATTAACAAGCCGAGTCAAATTACAAACAACAAAATTATCAGGTAAATAAATAAAATCCAATCTAATTTTTATAAAATAGCCTTTCTAATCGGTAGCCAATAATGCCTTGCTAATAGTAGCTTTAGGACACAATGTAAAACTGTTAAATTAAACCATGCGACATTTGTTCATTACCTTACATTGTGTTTTGATTTTAGAACGTTTCAGACTGCATCATCTTTCTTCAATGAAATTGAAAGAAATAAAAGTAAATCTAAAATTAAGGAAATGTCACAAAGCATAGATTTACAAATGAGTAACTGATGGTATTGTAAACGTAGTGTGTTTGATGTGGAAGGAGATCTGCACTGTGGGCATTAGGTTTGGGGGGGGGTGTGTTGGTACCGTGGGAAATACGCCTGCCCCATCTGCGGGGAGTTAGTGCTGAGGAAATTGACCCGTGGAGATTTTGCTCCGGCAGGAAATAGTACCTGGGGCATTTAGTAATGTGGGGAATTACCACTGGGGGGAGTATATACATACATATACATAAGAAACAGATGCAATATAAGCATTGTACTGTTTCATCGCAACGAAAATATTTTCTCGTATTGTATTTTCGTTTCCCAAGAACACTTTCCCATGCTGAAGTTTGGCATACATAGTGTACTATCATTTCTAGTAAGACGTTGGACGTGCGCTAAAAGTAGAAATGACAAAGTTTCACGGGATATACTACAAATCCTACTATTGTTGGACAAAGTGTGAAATGTAAATAAAAATAAGACGAAGTCGAATAGTAGTAAGTTTAATTATGTTATGTTATATATTATGTTTTCCCAGTTTTACTTAAATCTACTATACTTTTAGTATTTAACTAGGATGAGTAAAGCCTAATAAAAAATTCTAGATGTAAATGTAATAAAATATTTATGCCGTATCTAACAACATCTTACCACCTGGGTTTCTTTATTCCAAATCAATAGTTTAGCTAAAAGCGGACGCTGACAGCCAATGTCTCTATTTGTTTTCTTCTTTTGCCCATTACCCGTGTTATTGGTTTTCGGATTTTCAAATTTTTCAGTCAGACAACCGGAGTTTTCTTTCTTCTCATGTTCTCTTGCCGCCAGCGTCACCAAATATGCCGTGTTACAAAAATTGAGGATTGAAAGATAAGTGGGCCATGCATTATGCAACAAATCTGTAAATAACAACAAGCTATATAAAAGTACATTCAGTAGAGCGCGATAAAACACACACATGTATTGTGTACACGATTTTATTACTAACGACAATGTAAGAAATCTTATGTTTCTGTAAATGGTGTGAGAATATCAGAATTAAAAATATGGTCTTGTACAGCCGTGAAGCAGTAACAAACATGTTGAATTTCAACGGGTATGTATCTGATGGAAGCAAAGATGTTCATCGCTTCACGTTAATTTAAAAAAAATGTAGCCCATATGTAGTCCATGACGTCCGGGATACTTTGACATTGAAAATTGGGTGGATTAAAAAAGTGTAAATCCTTGAACCGATGCAGCTCATGACCGTGTCACTCAGTATATACTACATACCTTGAAGCGCAAACACTTTTCAAGGATAATTTTGTCATTCGGTTTTGCCATTGTAAGCAACATGTAGTAATCAGTAACTTAGAAATCTATATGGACAAACCAAATTTGTAAACATAATATCATCTAGGTGACTGATTAATTCATCCAAGATAAATCGGCATATAAAATTACAGTAATGCTATCTGAGTATTATTTAGGTTATCATGACTCCGAAACTATTTTAATGCTACGTTACTTTTAAATTTGTCTGCGCTGGACGAATGTACAACGTGTTTTACAAAATATACTCACAGTTATCTAGATACAAGAAGTAGGTATTTTGAGCCGGAACACCTTTTTTGTTCGATATCTTAATTTCTTTTTATTTTGTCATAGACATGTAGTACATGTTGTGAAAATACGGCACACACAAGATTTGGCCCCTTCGACTTTCGATTTTGCTGTGGCATGCTGTTTTAAGTGTTTATCTGTAGTTGTATTTTTTTGCCATAAAACCTAGAAAATGTTAGTTTCGGGAGCAAAAAGGTTATAGAGGCATTGCTGCAGTAATATGGCATCTTTGAAATGTCTACTTGTATTTCCAGCTGGTTTTTAGAATTTTAAATTAAATAAAATAAGAAAAAATAGGCATTTTAAATTACAATTTCCAGTGTCACTATCTAGTACATCATTTGATACACTTAAAAACTACATGTCCATGTAGCGCTTTTAACGTGCTACAATCTACTGAAGACAGCTTGACAATTAGCTGAAATCGTTAGAAGATATGAATGAAAGTTTGTTCCAAACACATGAACTTTTGTTGGTCAGTCATGTTTGAGTGGTCATATCTCATGAAAGGGGAAAGTATGTAAAGATCTGAATGTCACATAATGAAGCACAAGAGTTGAACTTTCTATTGTGGTATTGTACAAGAGATTTCAATACTACTTGGTTGAATGGCGGTATCAATGGCTTACCCGTCCAAAAACCTGCAAACCGCCCCTATTTTACACAAACCAGCGTAACTATACTAAAATGACGAATTTTAAAAAACTTGTCTATGACAAAATAAAATGAAATTAAGATATCGAACAAAAAAGGTGTTCCGGCTCAAAATACCTACTCATTAACAACATCGTAAATACGACTGGACTGATTGAATGAAGACAATTAATCATGAAATACATTTTATTAAGTAGCTGCCTTTCATTCCAATAATAGTTACATTCATTGTTCAACCTGTACACTACCCAAGTTTCAAAGAATTTGTCCATAATATATTTGAAATATATTCGTCGATCCTATGTAACCAGGTCCAAAATTTCACAAGCAAATGGCAAAATAGGATATTAGAAATTTCACGCTTGCGCCACGTGTTGTAATAAATGCGGTAGGCACGGCATTTGTTGTAAAGAAAATCAGTGAAGAACATGAAAAACAAAGAAATTTGCTTATCTCTACTCACACTTTGTAAGGGAAAACGCATGAGGCATGTAGGACAGGTACAAATTTTACAATAAATAATGAGAAATAATCTTTTAATGAGTGTTAAATAATCACAATAATTTTTGACCATCCTAGATATAAAAAAATATTTGTTTTGTAATTTACGAACTGCCAAATTTTCTAACTTAGAACTATTTTTCTAACGAAACAACAAATCATAGTATCAAATCACCAAAACAATAATTTTTATTGAAAACATTTTTTAAAATATTTGCCGTTGTTATGAATTATAAATGTTATGCTTTACGCAAAATTGTGCATGTAACGATAACTCTGTGACTTGTTTCGTATCAACATATTCGATGGTATCTTTAAAAGATATTTATGTTGGCTTAATCCATGCATACTTTCACAGCATTATTTAGTAATTTTTAAAGTTGTATATTTATTCATTTGTTTAAATTGAGTTTTATATTTACTCGATATGTACTTTACGTCGAAAAAACTGTTCATTTATTGTTATAAGCCAAAATTAAGAACTTTGAATTACATTCTGTGCTGATTTTATACTTATCTAGAAATGACTAACATACATGTTGTTATAATAACGTAAGCTTGATTAGTCCGGTTTCGCCTGATCAAAATGAAACATTTTTTGTTTTAAAGTACCAGAAGTATGTTTATAGTATTGTCAAAAATATTGCTGAAATAACTTGTTTGTGTCTCTTTATCAAAAGCAGCCGTTCCATAGTAAAATGTTACTGGTCTTTGCGCT
>JAHZNB010004661.1:0-10768 GCA_027744295.1 Callyntrura guangdongensis
TAGTAATGGAAACCCACTGGTACGAAACGAGACTATTACCTTAAAATGCTTATTTATGTAGTTAATTATTCGAAACACTGTACTACCATTCCTTGTCGGAGAAGAAGAGGGAACCAACCGTTTGCATAATAAGAACAAGGACATATTGGTTGGATTAAACCTACTGTTTAAAAAATATCCTGCACAAGTGCACACCATACCACTACCACACCACCTCAACAGTAACGAACGAAGTGTTTTAGTAAGCTTTCGTAACAAAAAGTCGTCGACAGCGCAATTCGAAAAAATCGACAGCAGAACCAAAAAATTATTTTTCCATGGTCATCATGAGTCATGATGGCTATTAGTAAGTGACAGGGTCCACGACTGTTTCGTCATGACAAAGAAACAATATTTTTTGTTTTTCCTGAAAATTGGCATACTTACATATTTAAGAACGCCGAGATTGAGATTGAATTGAAATGTGCAAAATTTGGATTTTAAAAACTCACTTTACTGGGGTAAAGTGCGAAAAAATGAAAAAGTTGGTTACCCGCTCTCACACTTACAATTTACAAATTAAAAGCTGAAGAGCTGAAATTTTGCACACGGGTACTTTGTTGCAATATAAAATAGGCGATTTTTGAAAATCAAATTTTAAAGACAATTTATTTTTATCGAAAACTCGCAAACATTTTCCCTGATAATAAGACCTTAATTAATGCAGGTTCCAGTTCTGACATTACATTGGCAGGAGACAAAAATAAAAAAAACAATGTCAACAGACTAAATACTTGTCTGTCTGTCGGTAACGCATGAAACCTTTGCCTTAACTCAACTTTATTTCTTTGTCTTTGGTTGGACCATTTGATATTGGTATAAATGAATTGAACACTGAAGATTGAACACGACATAATACGAAATATGTTATAGCGGCGCCGAGCGAGCGAGGGGAAATCCCATGCATCCTCAATCCTCAACCAGCATCATTCATTTGGTATACAGTATCATACATACTTACATTTCAATACATGTCCTAAACCGTGGACTCTGTCCAAGCAGGATGATGATGATGATGTTTGTTTACTAAATGAAACCTTTGCCTTAACTCAACTTTATTTCTTTGTCTTTGGTTGGACCATTTGATATTGGTATAAATGAATTGAAGACTGAAGATTGAACACGACATAATACGAAATATGTTATAGCGGCGCCGAGCGAGCGAGGGGAAATCCCATGCATCCTCAACCAGCATCAATAGCATCATTCATTTGGTATACAGTATACTAATACATTTACTTTTTTGTCCGAACACACGATGCGATGCGATTACGAACGAAACGAACTACTACTGTAATAGAAAAAGCATAAAAATGTTTGATGCTACGTGTGTATATATGTACTAGTACACACGCTACACACAACAATGTACATTTTCAACGCGTTTTTGAGTGTACGAACAGTATGATATACCTATAAAGCACGAACAAGATACATAAAAAAATGTACGTGTTTTAAGTTTAATGCACGCCGAGGGGGCAGCCATGTAAACGATTTTGGCCGTGTGGCATTTTTCTCCCTATGATGCTTTCCTTGGATCCGCGTCCGCTCGCTTCGCTCCCTGCCGCCGTGATCTTGTTGCCTCTGCTTTACCTTTGCCTCCTCACAAGCGTCTCAGCATCCGTCGAGTTAGTACTGCTTCGTTTCATCTTCGCTTCGATTTCTTCGATTTTTCTTCGTTTTGACCGAATATCAAGGTCAATTAAGGTGAGAAAATTATCAAATTATCACTGATTATTTTCGAATGTAGGGTGTGTTTTAGTACAACTTTTAAATACGATATTGATTTTGTATATAGGTGAAAACAATCAAAATTGTTGCTTCTTTGACAGGTTGAACGGATTTAATAATGGGTAAAATATAATTTTGTAAAAATTAAAACAATAGTGAGTTGAAAGCTGATGATTTAAGTTTTTGCCGTGGTGCGACAAAGTTTTGGAGAAGCCACGAGTTGCAGCCAATGTTAATTTTATCAAATTTCTTTTTGTTTATTATAAACCACTCCCGTTTACTCAGTTTATAAATATCAATTGTAGTAAATTGAATACGGAGTGGTGAATGGCAATACGTTGATTGTCGTTGTTGAATTTTTCCAATATTCCAAGTTACTTTTTTTGATATAACACGTTGATAGTGGCAGGGCACTCACGGAGCAAAATTTTAAGATTTGTTGAAACCATTATTTTTAATTATATATAGGTATTTGTGCTACTGATTATGTCATGCATTGTGGTATATTTAGATCAACAGGATACCATGACCAACACGCGGCTTTACGTCGGGGGGATTAGTAACGAAATCACCCGGGAGCACTTGCAAGATCTCTTTGGCAAGTATGGGAAGTGCGAACATCCCAAGGCAACTGGTGGTCGTGGACGTGGTGGCCGAGGTAAACATAAACACAAATTAATAATTGTTTAATTAATAATATTATATTAAAATCCGGCGTATATTGGTTCTGCCGGTAGAACTTCTGTGAAATAAACTCCATGGAGTTTAATTCACTGAAGCTCCACCCGAACAGCCAAAACTTAGTACATTCAGTATTGCATCAAGCCCCCGCCGTGTATAGTGTTAACCCTTGATTTTTTTGGAACGAATAATTTCTGGAGAAGTTTAACGAAAGACTAAATAGTAGAAAGCTGGGGCTGAGTTGATAGTTATGTTAATTCATGGTTATATTGTCATTCTTACGTAACTTCTTTCATTTTCAGGTGGATTCGGTGGACGAGGTGGTGGTTTTGGTGGGGGCCGAGGTGGCGGTTATGGAGGAGGAGGAGGATCATACGGAGGTGGCCGTGGAGGTATGTAACTTCAAACTTATTTTTATCACTGCACTGCTGTCTATTCACTCCCTCGTCCTACTGGCCGTTTAGTTTTAAAAGTGTCAGGTCAGAAAATGGTTATGTGCCTTACAATCCAAGTTATACACAACTTTGTTTATATTTTATTACAATTTTATGCATGCTGTGTAACTACTGAAGCAAGCGGTGCTAAAAATTAAAATTATAAAACTGAAAGCTAAGGTTTTGACTTTACGATAGATATTATAGAGCAAAAAGGTACAAATTACCATTATGCTGCATGACACTATTCTTTGATTACGCACTACTGATAATATGCAATAATGCCCTGGCAAATCATAAGCGCACGTAAACGAGGTTACTTCTGACCTATTCAAATACCATATCATTCATAACTGAAGTGTACAAAACCATTGAAATATTGCTAGTTCTTGCGATTGCCACTGCCACAATATAATAAGTAAATAATGCACTATTAATTGCATTGCTAACACAATTAAAAACAACAATAATCATACGCCATATGATGATAGGTCAGCACAATATAACATAATTGACCTCGTCCTTACAAAATTTACTTGGGCTTTAGCAGGTACAAGTTGCATCATGGTAATAGTAAACATACCACTAACCTTGCCGTTTTAATCCTGTTTCCAATTTCTACATTACAATTGTTGAAAATTGAAGAATATATGTCGTTTTGGAATGATTGAAGCAAAATCAAGCAGTCTTGTAATAATGAATCTGAAAACATGCTCTGCGTATTTAACTCACCACCAAGATAGTAATAATATGTCGAAAGTACGATATGCTCCAAAACATTGTAAAAATAATAATGTTAACGTCCATTTCATGTGCGAAATCAGAGAAGCTTGTGTTGTAACAAATGGAGAAGCTAAGACCACTTTCCATTTTCAGATATTGACTGATACAGTTAATTGATAATGTACATTCGTATTTGGGTGAAATTTTTACCCTCGTTTTGTGGTAGAGCAAGGAAAAGTAAAGAGAGAAAGAGACATGGAGTTATATGCGTAACACATGCAAATTATCTGTTTCAATAGTTTCACCAAATGCACGCATTTAACATTTCATGCATGAAAATTTCCCCACATTTCATACCAAAAGATGAAAGCAATCAGCAAAATTTGGGGCTTGTCATCGTAACGTAAAGTATCCTGTCTTGTTCTCGTTCGTCTCGTTTACGTACTTCGTGACTTGCTATAAATTCTTATTTTTTTACGATTTTCATGGGGTGAGGGGGAAAAGACTAGCAAAGCACAAGTATTATTTTTTTGTTTTTGTTAATGTTTTTATCGGGGTTGCTTATCTGCTGCTTCTTATCTGATTGATGACCGATAGGAGGATTTCGCGGTGGTCGTGGGGGTCGGGGAGGAGGAAACAGACCCATGGGAAGTCGTGGAGGCGGCGGTATGTTTGACATGCAGGACGGTGGTGGTTGGAGTTAAATAAAATTCACAAAGCTTGCCGCTTTATCCTGCTGGCCCATACTATAAAAAAAATTGCAAGCACAAAGTTGCAATATTTTTCCTTTTTCTAATTTGATGTATCTTAACACCACGATTATCAAAAACTACATCCTACTACACAATACAATACACAACCTGCGAGTGCTGCTGCTATTTTTATTGTTTCGTTTTTGCAATATTACCTTCATTGATGATCTTCAAGACGATTCAATTTTTTATCATTACATATTAGTTTTATGTTGAAGTGTTTTAAGTGTTCGTTACGTACCACACGTTCTCCACATTAAAATTACATTTTTATGACTACAAAAATTTAATCTCATGAAAATACTAAACAGAGCAGTAATGAAACGAAGCTACTCTCGATTACGAAATGAAACTGAGATGCTGAGATATTTTCAACCAATTTTCCATCGCTAAACAGTATGCAAACAAAAAAACAAAAATAGAGTTGTCTGGAATTTTGGAAAGTATTCACGATATCATTCCTTATTTTTTAGAATTAACTATTGATGATAAAAATGGGCTGATCTCTTTCTCTCTGATACTACTATCGTCGCTCTGCGTTTATCAAACAAAAGTAAAGTTCTACGATTTGTACTCCTCCTCCAGATATTATTGCTTCGCTTCGCTACGTATTAATACTTAACTATTATTATTGAAAACTTGATAACAAAGTATCTCATTAGCTCAGTCATTACCAAAGAAAAAAATGAGAGATTTTTTTTAACTATGGGAGGAAATCAGATACAGCTACGTTGCAACTTCGCTCGATATAATTATAAATAAAACAAAGTACAATATGTACTCTGAAAATCGTTTTTATCCCGTCGTTTGAAAGCACTTTTAGAATTTCTATTCGCGTTTTCAAGAGGAACCGTATTAAAACTTCAAAAATAATAATATTCGCCACGTGAAACTTCAGAAATTTTAAAAGTCGTTTCCGGTGTGTTCGCTATTTTCTTTAACAAAAAGTAGCACTGGACATTTTTAAGTGATATAGAACAAATCAAAAAGCGTATTTACTACTATGTATGTCGTTTATCTCCGATTCGCGAATTATCCGACTGCTAATGCATGTACTATTACTATTCTTCCAGTGCTATATATAATGTCGTTCGTTGTTACACTCCACACAAGTTTTTTGAATTTGTTATCAAAACATATATTCTAGCTATATATAAAAATGTACTTTAGCAGTGATTCTTTATATGATGCTCATTATGTAAACCATGATGGGAAGATCTATCTATATGAGATGATTATTGCAGACTATTAAAGCCTCGTGTGTATTTTTCCTACCACCCTTTTTGCGTAGAAAAGCATAAAGGAAACTTGTGCATGAATTTATTTGTTATTTATTTTATTTTATTTTTAATTTACTTTATGTACGTACTTTGGATTTTTTGTCTCTCTTTGGTTTGTCACATAATGTATGGTATAGTGAATAACTGGTCTAATTGAGTAGTTCGCTCATATACTGAACTGAAATGGGTGAGAGCGGGGTTTTGTATGTTTGTGTCCATTCTTGTTCATTATTCCTTTGAATGATTTTACCTGTTTGTAGGTAGTTGCATTGCATTGATTACTGCCATAAATTAGTGTATGAAATAACACTGCATTATTTTCATAATGTTTCAAAGATTCTCACCACTGCATAATACTGATACGATTCATACAGTTTTACCATAGGGAGTTGAGTTGATAAGTATTGTAGTTGATGCGAAATCGACCAAGTTCATTATTCATAAAGACATTCTCATCATATACTGGCTTTACAGGATCCCGTGGTGGACGAGATGGCGGATCTCGCAGTCGTTACGATAGCTATGGAAGCGGTGGCGGTTCCCGAGGAGGTCGAGGTGGATCACGCGGAAGTAGTGGAGGCGGGTATAGTGGTGGTGGATCCCGTTACCGAAGCCGTTCTCCAGTTACACGGGGAAGGTAAAACTATATCCCTTCCGTTGTCTCAGTCGTTGAGTCTTGCTCGCTCAGGCACAACAAGCTACTACTACCTTCGTACTACTTATCCATTATTCGCGGTGCACGAACAAATTATACCCTTAGTTTTGTATTTTCCTCGAATTGTCAAAATGCAACAATCGACACTCCTACCACTGTACACGAGCTACTCAACACATTTAGGGAGAACCTTTCGAGTTACTCACAATGATTGAGGGAAAGCGAAGTGCCTGCCTTTGGTCTGTTGACCTTGTAGAAAGAATGAATTTGCAAAAAGATGATGGTACTACCCAGAATTGATCCGATGGATGAAGGCCATTCCGAGAATATCTACAATACTGTCAAAACTAATAAGTAGTTGTGAATCTTTGCACGATAAATAAGAGAAGCATGCATTTTTCGGGGAATGATCATGTATCGGTATTTTTCTCTTGTGCCACAGTCTTTGTCTTATTATTTACGTCGGTATCCTTCCGTACGCTATATGTATACGTTTAGACGAAACAAAATTGAAATGAACGTCTACAAAATCAATATCGTACATGGTATTGGAGTATATAGAATGCCTACTACAAGCTTTCTCTCAGGACTTGGAAGTCTCCTCGAACGAAACTCTCCTTGTGCCATAAAGCGTTTTAAATTTCTCCGCAATCGTTTATGAACGAAGATAGCACTCTTAACGCTAAGAGTGTCCAGTAGTCCTAACGAACGAGTACTGCTGATCAAAAGCTTCTGTTTTCACGTTTTACTAAAAGAAATCCCTGTCGGCAAAAACCAACCTACGTATTAGTTTTTTTTTTGTTTCTCGTGCAACAACACCTTTTATCCAGTCTTTCGGCTCAGCTATGTGTACCTGTAACGTGCCACGTACTCTATTTTTTATTTTAATTCTAGTTCACGCATACATTTATTTTTTTAAACATTCAGAGAACGTGCTACTGTAGAAATCGTTTTTTAAATTAACAACGCTATATCGTATATATTAATACAAACCATATTAATTGAAGACTGAATAATGAAATACATGTTGATAATGATGAAAAATATAAGATGAGATTTGCTATTATGACTACGAATCTTAGTGGCGGCTACTATGACGATTCTGGAGCTGGGTCCGGTTCGGGATACTCGCGTGGTGGAGATTACGGCAACTATTAAGAAAAGATAGAGACCCCCTACGCCTACTCACAATACTTTCTTCTCCCAATGTTTACGGCTACCACTACTTCAACCAGTTTAATTGATTTGAAAGTTCTACAGTAGGATATCAGTTTTTAAGGTACCAACAAATCTCTCTCTATCTCTTTGATTATTCTCTCACTTCTTCGTCCTCCTTTTATGATGAGTTTCTTCGATGTTTTTTGTATAATACTTTTAGTTTTTATATTTTTATTTAGTGTTTCGCTCTTTTTTCGTTTTACATTTACGAAGTATATTTATACGTATCTACGCTCCGATACTAAGCCTACGGTTGCCTTTGTATTCAGATACTCACTTTTTCTAACTTGACATCTCCATAACTGAAAACTTTACGTTTTAGCGGTGGTCGTCCTCGTACTACTTCTGTTGCTTAAATCTTTTTGACACGATCGATTATTATAAACTTTCCACCTAAACTTTGCTGTTTCAAAAATATGAAAATTTGCAACGGGGAGGGCAAGGTGGGGGTAAACCAATTTTTAACCGTAAGCCACGCGCAAACTATGATCTCACGTCATTCCCGTTTTTTCTGTGGATACGCCCTTCGTTTTACTAATAGTACAATTGACGTTGATGACTGATCTCGCTATAATAAATCTTCGCATTCCTCTCGTACTTTCCGCGGTAAAAGCAATCGTTATAAAAATGCCACGAAGTCGTACGGGATGAATGATCAACTTAATGATAAACTCAAGTGCAATTGACGGCTTAATACTGGACTGTGATAACATCTTGTGTTCGCCTCTTAATCGCTGTTCTGTGAAATATACAAATATAAATACCTATATATATAATTCGAATTTCGATTGCCTTCTAGTCCGCCAGTACATTATATAACGTCTGTTTAAGTATTTTACTAAACCGTTCTTAATTGATTGATATAAAATGATCTTACATGATATGAATAATGATAATGATGATGATAATTATACGTGACGTGAGATATTTTGGAACTTCTTCCTTGATTTTTAAACAGTTGTACAAAAGCATCAGTTCTACGCGTAACTACTACTACTACAGTACGTCTCTACTCTACAAGTCTGCAAAAATCCACGTGACAGTTGTTCTCTCCGAAATCGCCGACGAAAATCAAGCACATTTGATCGAACATACTATCTGCAAAAATATGAGAGAAAGCAATTTTAATCAAACTTCGATCGATCTCTTCGTCTTCTGCTACGACCTTGCTACGAGAAAATCAATTCAACGATCTGATTCAGAGAGAAAGTGACCTATAATCTTTGACACAAGATTACCATTTCTACAGCAACAATTTGAAAACAACTGCAAAGCGTCATATTATATTTGTATTTCAAGTAGTGATCTATTTTCATTATTTACATAGAAAGTTACGTTTAGTTACGAACAGTAATTAAATATCTGCAAGTTTGCTTCTAAGAACCGTTTGCATAAAATATTACTGTTGATATCAGTCTAATTACTATTCCTGTTATATCTTCGTTCGCATTTATTTAATACCCCTTCTGTTTAATGACTTATTGAAATACTACTGATTATTATTTAGCAATTGCAAGTTTATTACATATTACATTATTGTTATTGTTGTTAGATGTTCTTCAATTCTGGTAGGTTATATTTTCACTTTTATTGACAAAAACTACTCCACTAATTACTGTTAGCGATGAGAATAAGAAAAGTAAATCTGCCGGTGAGACGTTTAGAATTAAATCATTAGAATATTGGTGATCCTAAAAGTGAACATGAGGAAATCACTATTATAATATTTCTATTTTGTATTTGTTACGTCAGTTACGTGCATACGGATGTTTTTAAAGATATCTATAATAAATAAACGTGCGTATGTACTGCGCGTGAAATAGTACAATAAAATAAAACGCCTTGTTTGTTTTTATTACTCATAATTACATATGTGGATAAAAACATTTGTCCTTGGACATGGCCTCTTAAAATAATAAATTTAACGCAATTTCGCCAATAAATGTCTCCGCTGTTGGTAAGGTGATACATTGAGCATTATCATGGCATTGCATTGGGAAATCTTAATAATTTGATAAACAGCCTCTGTTTAATGATTTGTGATGATGGAAGATCATAAAGGCATGTTAAGCGAATGAATCATGGAATGTAGTTTCGATTTCTGTCCCAAGTAAGTGACTCGCTCTGTTAAGCATTAGCGTTACATTAGTTGGATGGAATTATGAATCCCTTTGGAAACTGTATACATGCAACTGGAGATACATGCTGCACTTTTTCATTTCAAGGAGTGAATATTTTGCTGCTTTTAACTTCCAACGGCAGTCAACAGAATGGTGCAAACATTTCATGGAAGGACAAAAGTACTTTGGTAACTAATATGTACTTCGTATTGTATATAAGATGGTAAGAGTAGCTTGATTTTATTGTACGTTCTGATTTCATTTCATGGAAACATTGCATATATAATGGTTCGTATGTAACTTACAAATTATAGGGCCACATACGTAGGTATTTCTATTTTTGAATAATATTTTACAGCATCAGCTCATAATTTAATAACACTTTGAGAGAACAGGTTGGCAGAGATGATGAGAAATTCAAAAATTTATTTAATATTTACAGTTTGCATTGTAGTAAGTACCTGTGGCTTAAGCTTGTACAGTTACAGTTATACGGGTTTACTGTGGCTCAAGCTAAATATGCTCATTTAGCCAATCTATCACATGCCACATGTCACGATCAACGACTTAAGTTATATTTTAACCGAACTTGTTTTAATTCGCATATAAAGTGATAAGCCAACCGAACCAAATATTAAAGTATAAAGATTAATTATTACTGCTAATTACCATCTAGCAAAAATAATATATACCTAGACGAACCTGCATGCAAGGAAATTTTTATTGCAATCGGAACGAAACAATGAATTAACTAACAATTTTCATGCAATTTATTCCACATAATCATGAATTTTTACTTTTCTCGTGCTACATAATATACTTGACCAGGAAATGGGGGTTAAAATGACATTTAAGCAAACATACTGTGATGCCATAATTACTAATCAAGCTTATAGTGGAAGCCAGGTAAAAAGGAGGTATGAATTTTCCTACTAACGTTTCCTCTAGACATATGCGTGAAGCAGCGTAGCGGAATACAGCATGACCTTGTTTAAGGTCATTCAAAACGTTAGCAGGAAAATATCAAAAACAAGTGAAAAAAAAACTTTTTTCCATTAAATTATTATGTAACATTAAAACACTGATATCTTAGTGGTCCAAAATTATAGGTTTTGTTTGAGTTTTAACTTTGCCG
>JAHZNB010004662.1:0-23708 GCA_027744295.1 Callyntrura guangdongensis
GCATTACAAAAACAGAAAGCCAAACAGAGGCAAGATAAAGATGTACGAGCTGCTCATCTTGATGAAAAGATAGTTTAGTCAAGCGATGTTTGTTTACAGCTTTCTACTTTTCTTCCCAGTCCATATCTCTACCATGTGTCTCTCACTTTCCCTGATTATCAGCCAAACAGTCCTAATAACTATTTCTTGGAATATAGGTGCATCCCTATTTCTTAATCTGCTACACAACGGCTAAGGATGTAGAGTTTGTTGTTCTGATTATCATCTTCGTAAAAAAATTGTTAGATGTACTGTACGTTACGTCTTCATTTTTATCATTTTTCATTTGTTTAGCCAAAACAGTTACCTAGATTAGGAAAGGAAAATGAAAAGCAAACAAAGATTTAAATTGATTTTTAAGAAAACCTTTTCCCTTCTTTAACGACCTGCGAAACGATACACGTGTGGAGATAACGAGATAACGTTTGTTAGTTCAGTTAGTTGTGTTTGGGGTGATGATGGTGTCTGATGAGAACATTTAGGTAACGAAGCGCGAAAATGCATAATCACAAAAATAATTAAATATATAACACAAATCTCATCACCTTTACTGTCGGTAATGTATTGAAATCGTATGCGTCATTTTAACAGTCCCATTATACGTATTATTATAGTGTAGGACTGGGACTATGTATCATTTTGTTTTAAATGACGAAATCGAAATATTACAATCGTGTAGGCTTAAAATTATTGTTTCTTTCTACATCTGAAGTTACGTATGTACCTATATT
Source organism: Callyntrura guangdongensis (assembly GCA_027744295.1). NCBI lineage: Eukaryota > Metazoa > Arthropoda > Collembola > Entomobryomorpha > Paronellidae > Callyntrura > Callyntrura guangdongensis. The sequence goes on from JAHZNB010004662.1 coordinate 771, forward strand.
CCTACATAAAAACCACATAGGATCATGTTTTGCATGGGACAGGGAATATTACAACCTTTCTCTCTCTACACTCTACACCCCTCTCTCAAATATGTATTTTTAAAAGCCATCCATTGTGAAATTAAGAATATGATAATTAGAATTAGAACAACCAAATGACTGCATACTTTTAAAATAACTCAACGCTCTCTTCTCTTAGCATTCAGTCAGTAAAAAGGAACTATTCAGAAGGTGACTTTGTCTGGGAAGAATTTTTTTAAACATCTCAATTTTTACTGGCGAGTGACGATGATGATAAAAAAAAGCTTTCGTTTTGTTGTTGTTTGGTTGAGCAAGCAGAATGACCGTCCTACCTGCCAAATTACATGATTCTGAATCTGCTCGCAACATCTTCCAAAACACCATCCCCACCACTACTTTAACCATTTTCACTTAATTACACTTATTACCAGACACATTTTACACCACGTCATTGCGTGGCAAAAAATTATGTTTTACAAAGTATTCGCGCTGCTGCCTTTCGGAATGGATTCTTTTTGCGTGGTCAGAAATAATGGATTGGGTGATATTTCATTTTTTTACGCGTTCACTCATGCCCGAAAGAAACTTTTTTCTCGAAAACATGATGTTGGTAATATTCCACAAAGATTTAACGATTTAATGAACATGTTCACTACAAAGTATGTTTTATTGCAAAATAATATAAACATACAAATCAGTGTGAGAGGAGATAATTTTTTACGATGGTTAATTTTACGACTGTGTCGTACAGTCATAAACCTGTAAACGTAAGGTGGAATTTAATATAGGAACGACATTCAAATTCGTTGAATGCGAATAGATGAAATGAAAAACCGACCACGCATTGAATTTTTGAAACGCTTCAAGAGTTTTGGATGTATCTCGTCCGCTACTGCCTCGCAGGTGCAAATTGTTCGTACAAGTTGGATCTTCAAATTTGATACCTCTACAGCAATTATACAAAAAAATCATACCCTCGAAATATATGCATGTAATTTAGAATTGACAAACACTTAAATAAGCAAGGCACGTGTAGGTAGATTTATGTTGAATTACGACATTACTCGGGTGGTCCGTTCGAGATTTTATGTTCCTTCAAAAATAAAAGACACGCCCACATAAATGACTATGAATCCTTCTTTAAGTGTGCGTAGGCACCAAATCAGTTAACTACACTACACAAATCCTCATTTTTTAAATGTCGGACTGCATGTTGATATGAAACGAAAATATGGTTTTTGTCTCTCCCACTTAATTGCATCTAAGAGGTTTTTAAATGGTTTAACGAAGCGATGCGATGAGTACATTTACTAGTTATTATACAACTACATTAAAAATGCAAAATACCAAAAGCATGTCCAATAGACGTTTTACAGGGTTTAAACTATTAACTACATACCAAACATCTCCTTTACAATACATTTTAACATCGGAAATAGTGAAATATCATGTGATAAGTAAACAAATAGGTAGTCGCTGTTATTACGTTTTCAAAGGGAAATCGTAAACAAATCAATCCTCTTTCGCTCTCTAACTCAACACATGTCAATTTCAAATAGATGTTTAGCCGAGCGAACAGGAAGGAACTATGAACTACGTTGCGTTACTTCACTCACGACGACGCACCGCAAAGCGCTTTTTATAGAAGATGATATTTATTTATAGGATGTGGATACCTAAATGATTAAACTAGCAATAACAAAAAACTTTCTTACTAGCTAATTGTTATCTTGATTGACAGCTTATTGACATACCATTTTCCGACGTTTCATTTGTTAGTGCTCCCCTCAACGCCGCGATTGAGATTTGACGATAACTCCTCCCCGCGGTGTCAGTACTGGGAGGTATTGGCGGCAGCTGGAGGGCCCTACGGAGTACCTTCCAGTCCCACAATAGGAATCCATTGGCTGAGGGTAGCAATGTAATTAACGCCGACAAAATGAGAACACAGAGACACCCCCAACATTTTCGTCGTACTCGATGAACTGATCTGCAGCCTTCGCCACCACTACGGCTTTGTTTATTGTTGTCGTTGTGGCGGATGAAGGTGCTTCTATCCACTAACAACCTCACCACCGTCATCGTCACCATTTACAACCGCAATAACAACAATGCAACTGCAATTTGACATAATAGTAAAAACAAAAATATGTAGTGTAGAAAGTTTTTTTTACTGGCGAGAGTGGATTTGACTATACAACTGTATTGGTTATTTCGCTACTACCGCCACGACATCGTCAATTTTACGAGTGCAGTAATAATGCAAACAGGATGACGGTGATAAGATTAACAGCATGATATTATGCACTGCATTTGCATTAAAGATATTTCAAGATGATGATAAAAATAGCACTACTGTGTTGATTGTATTTCTTCTTCTAGACATGCACATCAAGGCATCCTATCACTTACGGGACTTTCACTTAAATTAGCACCCATTGTCACTTCCTCTCTGTAGATCCGTGACTTTACCAGCTCGGGCTTCACCATTATAAATTTTAAATTATAAATGATGTTTTGCCTACGTTCACTGTTCACCAATCATGCATGCAACTGTTGAATGTATAGTTAGCGAGCGGCTTTGTAGTTCTGTTCTGTACAGAACTGTACTTCACGTTGTTGCCCCTACCGTACACAGTTATCAATCAGGAGGCAATGTTGCTTAAAACTTTTTAAATGAAAGGTGACAAAGCAAAAGACAAATCTTGATGACACAATCCTTACGCCAAATCTTTACTATTTTACTAATTTCACATTGCTCACTGTTCTGGGATGTTTGCCAGATTTGTTTTTCAGTTTTGCAAGTAATTACGACTTTGCTTGCCGTTGCCACTACACAGGAGCAATCAAAGTCCACCACCGTTCATTTTCATCCTCAGGGGTGATCGTGCTTCAAGGGCCAAATTACACGTGTCGAAAGCCATTTACTGCCTTCACTTATATGACGACAACTTGAAATCTTTGATGCAAAGTGCAGACCAAACAACCGTAAACTGTACTCTGTAACCACTATCCCCAATCACCACATGTTTGAAGTATAGGATCGAGTGAACTAAAGGCGATTGTTTTGAAAAAAAAACCTTTTTTCTGGTACCTTCAAAGCCAAGCCGAAGACCAAACCGTTAAAGAAGATGGCTCTTCGATAACTAACCAAAACCATTCACTGCTCAAACAGAAAACTTCTCTACCCTTCTTTCTGTACTACATCTTATATGTTGCAAAAATGCACTTGATGAGATGTTGGAGGACGACAATATTGAAAAGAGGAGACTTAAGATTTTGTGTGAGAACTACTACACGTACTGCATATCTAATCGTAAATACTAACGCTATGCTATAACGCACTGAATGTAATTTGAAGCACTGCTGAATCTAACTTGGCAGAAGAAGTCTTTGTTGTTATTGTTGTATATTGCAAATTGTAATTGTGTTACTTTATGTACTCGGCAGAGTATGACTGCAGTTATGCACATATCATATATTGTATTGGTTATTATATTTTTTGCATGCACAAGTTAGCAATCTCCTCCAAAGATATGTGAGAAACGACGAGATAAAATCCTTTTCAACAATGAACGTCTCTGTAGAAGTAGATATGAATAGTGAGTGGTGTAGTCTATAATCATGATGAACTACATATATACATTTTATCTACATGCACATATTTCAAAAACGTGTGTGTAGCAGTGTCACCCTTTCTTACTGTGGATTACTTGGTTTTGTGTTTTACATTCGCTCCGTGCAATCTTTTCATAACTAATAGTACTACTAGATCGAGAACCTGACGCACTGCACTTTGTATGTAACGTTTCATTGTATTAAATTGTTCGTTACAAAGCTAGCGTCTCTCTTGACTATAGCCAGAGTGCATTATATTGAAAGTACACCAACGCCATCAACAATGCACGCATTGTTGTAGTTAGTCAGACAAACTACGTTTGAGATATATTCAACTATAGTTGAACATAGAATACTGACACTGACAGAATGAATACCTACATACGTAACGTTTTCTTTTATTTGAGAAATAGAAGTTTGAAATATGAAACAATCGCATCTCAGGATAGGTATATAAAGTATGCCGTATTATCTGTAAAGGTAACATCAAATTCTAAATCGCGGTAATTATCTAATTGTTGAAGTTGGAAGTTGAGAATAGCACCGGCATTCGGGAACTGAAGTTCTCATTAAAAAATAATGTCAAATTAGAGGAGAACACGGGGACAATGTTTTTAGTGTGATGTCTCGTGTGTGAAGTCTCTTTACTTGACTCAAGAATTTTAACAAAGGCGAAACGGCAATCACGTGTATGATCGCGTTATCGCGTATCTCGTTATCGCGTATTAATATTGTTTTATAGTAAGTGACAAGGCGCAGGCGCTAATGCGCCGTAACATTCATTTTTGCGAAAATATTGCCTTTCCATATTGGCTTGCGTTACGCCTACACACATTGGCTTCGTTTAAATCAAATATTATTGTCACAGAGTGGCAGTGGTATAGGAAGCACCAGAGACATAATATTTCACTGTAGTACATTAGACACAGTCCCAATGCGATTGCCCATTTACGTTGCCGTTATTTCTCTTATCGTGAGCTATTACATTCATTCAAATCACATATAACAGTAACGGTACTTGGCGAAAAATCAATGTATGAGAGTATAACTCATTGTTTATTTCTGCTGCATTCAGTTATGTATGTAACTATGTACGATGGTGACGTGATATACTGTGTAGATTTTTTACGAATCGTTCCTTGTATATTCGCAACCAAGCATGAAGTTTTATATTTTTCCTAGAGAAGAACACATTACGCCATTAGATTCTTTGCAAAAATGCATTCTTATACAGCACCCGTACCTATTATCATGCTTTATTGAACAATAAATACTTCAAATATCATTTTGTATTACTGAGATACTTTACTCAATTACAAAGTGTACATTTTACTGCACCTTCCGAGAATGCTTGCACTATAGCTTTGTCGATTACAGTTCTTCATTCTACGTGCTTTTATTTGTCATAAAAGTAGCTTATATAAAGTTTATTAATATTTTTATTGCATTGTCAACGGTACATGCTCTTGAAACCGAAACTTTAATCAAGAAAGCTCACAAGTGCTTTGTTATATGATTGTGATTGTACAGGGAAAATGTACAGGTATTTTTCCAAATACTAAAAAAGGGTATACCACAGAGAAGTAGAAAACAACGACAAATGTAAACTATGCTTGTAGTTTATTAGTTATTATGTGAACTACAAAGTTTAAAATTCGTATGTAGTTATCCCATTCATAATTATTATGAACAATGAAATGAACAAAGACAAACTATGTTAAATATACAATGAAATAAATAAGTATGCGTATGCAATTCTTCGGCAAGCACAACGTTTAAATCTAAGCTTTGAACTATTTACATGGTGTATACTTGTAGTATTATTCGCAGTTATCATTTAGTATAATAATTGATATCTATCTACTTAAACTGCACTATCTGTTACAATAAAACAGACACTTAAAATTGGGTCAGTTTAGTCTATCCTCCTTCTTCTCAGAGGCGGTACATTAATAAAAAACGTGTCTTTTTTATTTAAAAAAAAGTAAAATAATAGCAAGCGTACTCAAAGGGGCATTTTTTCTTTCCTTTTTTACTGTGGTAGAGGTACAACTGCAACTGTGTTTAAATTTTAAGATCATTGTTACAGTAAAGGTAGTAAAAAGGGGGCAATAAAAATCACATCCTCTTTTATGACTTATATGAAAAACATAATCAAAGGGACTGATGTTTAAAAATGTGTGTGTGTGGCTTATAGTTCCTCTACATTGTTTAAATAGGTAGGTATGAATGGTGCAGCGAAGTAATTATACTGAATGCGCATTTGACGACGATAAGCGTGCTAAGTCACAAGTTGCACCTAGTACTCGTAATAATCAATTTGATAAGTTATTATTTTTGTTTGTGATTTTGAGAATATCCTTGTACATGACTTTAAAAACATTTACATATAATACGCGTAGAGATAAGTTCAGTGATAACGATAATTGATAACTATTGAGGAACTAACGATAAATACAAGGGAAAAAGTCGTTTTACAATTAAAAGGAGTATTATTGGTCTTGTAGGATTTGGCGTTACAGAACTTGGCTTTATTGTGTGCATTGAAGTGTGAAATATTATTATTATTATTATTGGCGAGACTGACTATGAGCTGCGCGTTAACTCAATTATATGCATCGGAGTGGCATTCATCTATGAAGGAATCACTGGACGTCAAGCAAGATAGATTTTATTCTGACGTATATGAAATGAAATAAGAGCAAAGGTAAATTAGTCTGTTACCAGACTCTGTACATTAAGGGTAGGTTGAGGTTGAGTCTCATTCTCAGTCATTTTTTGCCTTATGATGGAAAAATAATTTTTCCATTAAAACTGAATTTCACAGTTTAATTTTTAGATGAACCTCCTTATCTCGTAAAATAAACACAATCATGCCAATTTAAGGTTTACGATTTATTCACTGCATCAAAAGCATGCCTGCTTGATAAAGCATGCAAAATAAAAATAAATATAACAACAAGGACTGGTGGTGTGTGTTTAATGTAATAATAATAAGCAGCAAGACGATTATGACAGCAAGCATTAAATAAACAATTAGCTTACCATTGGACTTTGAAGGCAAAAACTACAGATTATTGCACAACCCCGTGATTTTTATCGACTTTGGCTACTGCAGCACCAAATGCTAGTTGTAGTCGTAAGTACGCCAAAGTTTGCTGTTCTACCAGTGTCCTCGAATTTTACATCAAGAAACTCGTAAATGACAAGGTTTACATTGTACATTATGATATCAGTTCGAACTTAAGTGTGATTTCTTGCGTACAAATACAAAAAATGTACATTTACTGTCACATACCACTACCAATATTCTATTCAACATGACTTTCACATTTATTGTAGAATATAATATCTAGAAGTCATTGATTTGATAATAAAAGCAAATCTAGCTAGAAATCAAGGAGCTTTCATTTCTCATAAGAAAACTAGCAAGTGTCATCACTTGATATGTTAGTCGAAGTAGCGGCACACAATTCCTTCTGCCTTCTGTTATCATATGCAAAAGCAAGGTTAAAACTTTACCAGTAGTAACGGCATCGTCAACAATAATTATGTCGTCGTTACTTCATCTTTACGACAAATTCCAAAGGGAAACTGATGATGTTTGCTAATGAAGGTTTTTATTTATTGAAAAGTTTTATAACGACAGAGGAAGAATTGCATCGATGACATTTTTATTATCACTCTAATCCCTAAGTAGTGGTTATCGATGACCTGTTGATTCTTTTGATTGAAGCCAACTATAAAACACAACGCAATAGTAACACTGTAAATGTAACAATGGTCGACGTCGATACAATCTACAATACAATATACATACAATACTGTCTGTTGATACAATATAGACGTTAATAAAGTTAAACTCAAATATATGGTGTTATCATTGCTGTTGGTATTGTTGCGCAGTACATGTTCGTGACGTAAGGTGATAATTATTGTACTTTTGATTCCCAAGATCGCTGCATGTTATACAATAATCGTCCCCTAATAACCATTGTCATTTGATTATGGAAGCAGATAAAACTAAAAGAATGTAATGTCACCCAAACTAAGTTGTACAAAACATATAATCGTATCTCTGTGTGAGGTAGGTTGTTGATTTTCATTAACAGTATGTAATTTGCTCATAATTGCGGCATATAAACTTACAGGAGAAAGCTTTAAGAGTTTTGTTTGTGCTGGGTTTTAAATAAAAATTACTCGATCATTATATGTCTGCCTTTTTGTCAAGCACCGTTCACAAGCATTTAAATCAAAATATTAAATCCTAAGCGATCGATCATTTTTCTATTTGGTCATAAGAATCGGTGAAAATCCGCGTTGATATTTAAAATGCCTTCTCAAACATTTCCCCCGGGTGTGTCTCCGCTGCGCATCCGTATCTCGTATATAGCCAGGCAATTATCATGTCCACGAACTGCGCGAAATGCCATTCGAACCTAAGAGCATGGAAAAGTATTCCTTATTTGCTGGTAGAGTCGAACACAGAAGTTCATAATAAGCACCAAGGAAACTTTTCGATTTTATCTGCATAAACGCCTTCGTAGCAGGAAAAAATCCCAGTAATGTTTTCTCAACTCGATTACTACATCAAAAACATTTTCCAGTCACGCAGTAATATCTTCATTCAAAAATCTCATAAAGTTAAACCTTCAAGATCGGCTCCAAAGTAGACTTAGCAAGAACCTGCTTCAGTTTTGGACAATCTTTTCCACTTTCGTGATGTCTCAACCTAATGACCCTTACCCAGCACGACTACTACGACGTCAGGGCCGAAGAGACGACACCACTTGGAGCAATTACGTTGTTCAAAGGATTTCCGCAAGTCAAGCTCGCGACTGTGTGTCGCAACAACAACGCCAGTCCGGACGCCGACGAGGGGCCTTCAATAACGATGCAAAAGTGTTCTGGAAGGCAACCTGCCGCTGTGGAAAAATTATCGTCACTGCAAATAAGCCCTGCGTTGCAACCGCAAGAAATCACTTGGAACATGGGGATCATCACCGTCGCATGGTATGACGATAGCATGTGTAGATATATGTCATACGTTAGATATCCAGAGATATTTTAATTGGGGAACGAGACTCCCAATTAAATGGTACTGTTTATTTTCTCTTCAGGCTAGGAGCAGATTCGGCTTTTTTTAAACACATCGTTTAAAAAGGAGGCCCCACAAGGAGAGTGAAGATGCTGCATGGCGTGACTTTGTAACCCATAAATGTATAACGTTGAATTCAAACTACCTATGTAATAAGTAAATTATGTGTATAATTCAATCAAGCCTTGTAAGTATTTAAACAATTTGGTATGTTATAACACAAAATAGCTGTAAATACAATGTTCTTGTTGTAAAAAAAACTGACAAAATTAGATGTTGACATTCTCGTTTATTTCGAGAGATTTTATTTTACAAGAAAGAATCAATACATTTGACATTCATTCGTAAAGCTAGAACTTGCATACATTATGTTATTATTGGCTTTTCCATATGCCTTAGGACTAGGTATAGGTAGTCATATTTATTAACTTGTCCTTTTCCATTACGATGCATAATTATTGACCGCCTGGAATATTAACTGGTAAAGTCATAAGATCATATTCCTTATGATCATTTTCATTTTTAGAGGATTCTTCTGTAGCACCAATCATGATGAATTTTCCGAGAACTTTTAAGAAGAGCTACACCTACGAAAGGGTCTGAACCACTTACATTACTTCATGATCTACCCTACATGTCAGACATATTTATTATCATGTACCTAAACCTATTTCTCTGTTCGTAAAGTACGTTTGCCGGTAATGGCGGTAATTATTATTGGAATATATACATACATTTTATATAGAAAAATTACTGAATAGTAAACAAAGTGCAAACATATGAAATTGTAAAAATTGATTTACGAAATAGCCCTTAAAAGTTACTATATTTTTATAGCTGAACATGAAGTGTACTGCACTCCAGCATTCACATTGTATTGTTTCTATTTTGTCCAATAGCGCATAGAAAAAATCGCTAACGTATGAACTTCCCTATCATAGATCCGAAGGGTGAACATCATCTCCAGTGACAATTCACAATGTTTTGGCCAGAATATTAAATATGTATACTGTAAAGTGGCGTACCATTTGTAGAAGGAATATGAACAAGAATTTACACTGTATTTTCAATATTTTGAGCGATTTTGAGAAAAGTTATAACTTACTAAGTACTGCATGAACAAAAGAAAGAAAAGAATAACTAAATAAAATGCATGCGAAAAATTGTAAAATTAGTAGACAAAAACAAAAAGATTTATTGGGGAAAGGTGACTTCACAGAAAACAAAATAAAAAGTACACGTCATAATATTGATTTCAATCTGGTCTAGTACCTAATAGATAGTATATTATGATAAGTACATAAAAGAAATAATAAGGTATTTATAGAGATTTTAGGGTATCATTTTGGTGTAAGCTATCTAGGTATATTCTTCTCTCCAAACCGAAACCTAAATTAAGTACAAAAAATCAGTATTATTTCATAACGATCATAACATCAGTTAAAGCGTTTATCTTTCAACTAGATTCTAAAACAACTACAAACTAGAAAAACATTACAACTAGTGAAACCAACTCTCTGGTTTATAAATAAACCGAAAGCCGAGCTGGCTGTACAGTAACGATGCACAGATACTATATTATCTAGTACAGTTGTGTATTATATTCAGTTATTTTTTATCTATCCTAAAAATGTCAACAGCGTGTGTGCTTCTCGGCAAAAAGTGAGGTAACTAACAAGTACAATATTATGTAATTAACATCAATCTAGACCGGTACGAAAGGTACAAAAAAGTCTCGTAAAAAAGAGTTTCTTCTCTCGCCTACACAATCCATCTCCTTTCACTTTTTTTTAGCAAAAAATACAATCATTCGTTATCTTTCTTGGGACCGACAAATTCAACCATTCCCACTATACCTGTTCGTCTCTTGCTTCCATCAAAAAAGATTTTAGCGTAACACAATGCGAAATACAGCGAAATATATATATATGTTATAAGACTACATGTTTTAATTATAAGTACGCCAGAGCCTGGAAGCATACATCTATCATGGAAAAAGATATTTTCACGTTGTCACTCAACTCCGTTTTATAGCATTTCCCTTGATTGCTCATCATTGAAGTTTCAGAAAACAAATAAATCTACATTTAGCTAAACGTATCTAGATCTAATGTAAGTACAGTGGCATAATAATATGAGTTATGTTAGAATAATATTGCTATTTTCCACGTTGGAATTTTAGAACTCCCATTTGGTAGCTCTGTCCGGATCAGCATCGCCCACGCGGAAGATACCATTCTTTTCTGATGAAAGATATTGACCAGCTGAAGTTTTTATACAGATTTTCGTGGGTTCGCGGAGTTCCAGGTAAAAGTTCTGTGGAGCATCGCCATCAGCGTTCACCTCATCTCCGGAAACAGCCCAGTATTTGCCAGATTGACCTGAGCAGAGTTTTTAAAAGCAAAAGTGGTTTAAATGAGTTAATCGACTGATTTATCTAATCCGCAGCATGGAATTGTTACTCACCCTTGAAGTGAACAACGCCTTTATCATCCCTTTCCACTTGGATTGTTTCGTAAGTGGCCTTGTTGCATTCCAGACGAGGACAAGCTGTTGCTTTGTATCCGACGTAGCCTTGCTCGCACTTGAGCACCAAAATTGGCCTAGTGTACAATAATTATTTTAAAAAACATTACCAGTTTTTAACTAAACAAATTAAACTGGAACGGAATATATTAAACCAATAAAATACTATATTCACCGATTAATAAGATAAAAGTAGTATTTGGAGTTTTCATCCGGCACGTCGCAGTTTGCATACAAATGACCCGATCGCTTAGCTCCAACGTATTTTCCATTGTTGGCTCTGAATGCAACAGCTCCAGCCTCCAACCAAGTTAACTCAAACAATGCATTGGATGATCTGAATTTGACAAAAAGAAAAGCAGAAGTTATTATGATTAAGAATTTATTATTACCATATCACATTAGATAAACAGGTGCAATGAGACTTCAAATATATAAAAGTCATAACCCCAAAATTATTGACGTGCCAAAAAACAAATTAACTTTCGCAAGTCTACGTCTGGCAATGAGAAATTTTCTGATAAAACTAAAACTGATATATTGTCTTGTTATCTTTTAATTAGCAATTATTTTCTAACTCACTATGTTTACTCTTTAATTAATTACAACCGATGTTCATTGCATTGATATGTACTTAAATTACGTACCATTGTAATACCTACACACATCGTATGAAAAAGCAACATTGAAATAAAAGAAGTAAACTTTTGACATGATGCTAACAAGTAAGTACGGTTGGGTTGAGCTTACTTTTTATCTGCAACAGCTTGGATTCCTCCGGCTGTCTCAAGAGTCCAATATTTATCTTGCATGGTTCGAATGTACCAACGCTTTGTGGTCTGATCGAATTCAAGTTGGAATGTTTCATAATTGGAAATCTCGTTTTGATTTGCGGTCACATCCACACCTTTTAAAATCAATGATATAAAAAGTTAAATTAACATAATGTATCAATTGTTTAAATAAGTTATCTGTTTCCCTGCTTGTTTTGTCAACTAATATATCGAGTAAAGCACGTTACATTTTTGTTTTGCTGTTTCAAAAGAGAGGTTCAGCGCAGCAGACTGTGACAATGACAAAAACATTTTGTGGATGAATTGTGAAATGTACACAAGTACCTTTGTGAATAGCGATGAAGGAAAATAGTTTAATTAATCATAATAATCATAAATAATACAAAAAATGTTATGCTGTTTCGCTTCAGACTAAAAATGAAAATTTCAAACAGATGCCGAGTCACTAACAATAAATTAAAAGTAAAACTCGCAGGGATATTTTTATTTTATTTAGTTTTACCAAACTAGTGAATAGACTTTTAGAGAAAATCGGCGCTAATTGCCGATACATTATTGCACACCAATAAACTAAAAACCTCTGCACATAAAAAAGGATTCATATCTTTGAATAGTCAGCAATTAAATATTATTCTTCTACAACCGGTGTTAACAATGTAGCGGTAAAATTCTTTACACGTAAAATAATTTGATTAGCTGTAGAGATTTTATACTTCACCGTAAGTCGAAGTACAAACAAAAGATGAATTGCAAGACCAGTGGTCCTGACAGTTTAGTACAACTACACGAAGACACTAATTATGTGAGAGATGAAATTGCGCAAAAATTAGTTTACAAATAGTATTTTGCTAAATGATACTACAAACTGAAATCCTTGCTGACGCCAATTAATCATTTTTATTGATTGAACAAAAGGAATTTTTATTTTGTGTTATGTTGCGGTTTGACTGGTCTGATCTGATGTTGATTACCTGCATTCTTTAAATTATAGCATTTAATAAAATTAATTTGAAAGCTTGATTTTGTTCTTTCGTTTTTCATTGTGTATATGTGAATACAGACAGGCTATAAAGAAATACTCGCACAATATTTCCATATGTATACGAAACTAGAGCTCCAAATGATAATCACAAAAAGCAAATACATTTAGATCAATTATCAGATTTAGCATTTTTCTTGCAATAAAAGAAATTGTATGCAAAACACCAGAAGCCTTGCGGACATGCATGAAGAATCAAATCTTCTCTTTCTCCCTCTCAGTTATCGCATAAGCATAGTTAATAAATGGCAATAAACCTGCCACTAATTGAAATACTAGCAGACTAATGTATTTAGATATGAAAAAATTAATGCGGTAATGCGTAAATTAGCTCAAATTAAATTATGCTTTTTTCTTTTGATTGTCAATGGGCGTTCCTACACTGACACGCAACGGTTTTTAAACACATGCAGTACCTATAATACCGTTAGACAGACAGATGAGGCAAGATTAGGTAGATGGAGAGAGCGCGCGTCAAATTAGCTTAACGAATGTGAAAGACGTACATGTGCCAATAGTTAAAGGCGTCATATCGTAAATTAATTTTGTCTTTGTCACAATTCTCCTGAAAACAAAAAAAAATCAAAATTTGAAAGCATCCTTTTAGCCCATAATATACACTATTTTAGAGCTACCTTCTTTATATTCAGTTTTTCAAAAACTTCCTGCAGGCATATCATATTGACTACTAGCAAAGCACACAATTTTTGAAGTGACAGGTCACGTTCACGATTCTTCTGTTTTACTAATGGCTTGTTTGTTGAAACTTTCTAAAACACCGATTTTCACCTTGTTGAACGAAAGGCCTGTTAAGTTAAGGCCGATCTGATTTTTCTGGTTGATCGTGATAATTACTCATCTTGACTTCGACAACTTTTCGAGATTACTTGTACAGATCAACCTGTCATGTCATTCAATCCAATTTTCTCTTTGAATTCGAAAACTCCTCTTCTTCGTTCACATTCGTTTTTGATCGCAGTAAACTGTTATCATGATCATGATCATCATCATTCACTCACTTCCTGATTGATAAATTTTCGGTTGGCTTAACTCAAGACTTTTTTTAGAATTCAAGAGAAAAATGAACTCTTACAAAACAATAGCTGATAGCTTTTAAAACTTTGCGTGCAGAAGATACATATGTATGTATGTACAATACCACATTACGATATCAACTCCCCAATGCGTCGTCGTCATCATATTATGCCGTTTCATTTGTACTTTCTTCGTTTGCATTGCAATGGAAATCCGTTTTTGCTCTATACAAAGAGAAAACGTGACTTACTTCTCCAATGTCTTTGTAAAAACAGACAATGTAGTAGTAGTTACAGACTATTCATAATAATGCTTTGTTCTATTCCTTTAAAATAGGTAGGTAATAGTTGAGTAAATGTAGCGAAATTAATACTATACGAAATATATAAAGATTTTGACGAAAGTCGATACGAATAGAATATTCCTCTCATAGATTCAACAACTTCTGTACAATGAATATGCTTACTGAAACAGTTTTCCAATTTATTCAGTGAACAATTTTTCAGTATTTTCATTATTTTTCAACTTCTACCACGACTGACCCTTTTACCAGTCTCAAGTTTCCCCAATAGTAAGTTACTGTTTTAAAAAGTCAATTTACCTTACTCCGTTCAGAACTAAAGCTCGAAATGTTCTGAAATTACTAACATCTTGACGTCTCAGTAATTTATCTAATCGACACAATTTTATAACAATAAAACTCTTCAAAAGAAAAACAAGAGATGTCCCGTTGCTTTTTTTGTACAAAAAGATAATAGGAATGAATGTACATTTAGTTTTAACAATAAAATAATCGTATATATAATCTCTTGGACTCGAAGATGCGATTTTTTGCTCGCAATATCACAATGTTGACATAGGCAGCTTATTCTCGGTTTATAGCACACGTTGTTGTTGTGACTTTCTTAAACAATGAACGCATTTTAGACTTTTAAAAAACGACATCATCCAACAGTGCAATTACTTGTCCATTTTCTTCATCAGTAACTGCCACTTACAGTAGTAGTGTATTTAGTTAAATCGTTATCACATCATATAAGCTCAACTCAACCAGTCAGGCATCATCCTCCGCCTCCCACAAGCCATACAATGAATGAAATCATTAATTTTTAAATTATTTATAGGTAATTCTTTACAAAAGTGTGTCACACATATAATAATAAAGTATTAATAAACTGGCTAGTTATGATGACGATACTACTCTGATTACTGCTTCTCGCCTTTGATAGGAGGACAGGTTGGTTCATTTTTTATTTTTATTTTTCTATTTAAAAAGTACTTTACTCTGCTTCAGCGTCTTCCTCCTCCTTGTTTTTATACGCTTCGCTATCGCGTTTAATAATAAAACGCATGTAGTTTTTATGACTTAAGTTGTTTTCTCATTGTTAAACTTGGTACTTTCTCACAATTAAAAACAATAACAATAATTTTGTAACATGTCGTCTGCGCTCTGCGGTGCCATTTTCTTATACGTGGTTTATGATTTTTACTTTTATTCTGCTTACCTACCTCTTAAATAAAGCAGCCAGTAGCTGGTTAATCTTTTCCGCAACTTGTTCACCACTTTTAAAGACATGTAACATTACTCATTTTAGTGCTCTGCAATTTTAGGGTCGTTCATAATCACACGCTTGCAACAGTAACATGCACGTTTCACGCTTACTCTCTTCCTTCCCTTATCTTTTTTGTTTGACGCCAATTGAAAATAAGGCAATGCAGAAGGCAGTAATTGGGACTGTTTTATGCAGTAATTTATTACACAGTTAAAAATAGCGCGCAACGTGAGAGACAGCGAAAACTAGTAATTTCAAAACATTTACACTTACACAACTGCCAATATTATGACTGCTAATTATTTTTAACATAGATAATAATAAGATGAATAATGAATGGTTTCGGATTATTCAACGATTATAAGGTACATCGATATAAAACGAACGACGACGCGACGTTCAGCGTTGGCTGATTACCCCAACCGAACGTACAGCCAATGCCAATAGCTACCAACTACTGTAGCAGTTGGTGCAATCTTATTGTTATGCATTGTTCCATTTAATTCATAATTATGTTATCTTCTGTAGATGTTATGATTTATTAAAGCGTGTCTTACTTGAAGTTTGCCATCCCGGTGAAGATACTTGTTGTTGCAAGAATGAATGGCATAGTTTCCATCCCGGAACTCAAGCGTGAACAAAGTGTCAGCGCCCCAAGGAACATTAGAGTCCACGTAAATTTCATCCTCATTTTCGGCCAAATGAGCATAACGTTTCCTTCCAACAGATTTTAAAGTGACCTGTGGCCTGGCTGCAATGTGAACAGACCAGTATTCCGATTCCGCTGGAGCTTTTGCGGTACAAATAAGCTTGTCGGGAGCAGCACCCAAAAAGTATCCTCTGGAAACGTTACGAAGGGCCCATTTTCCTACAAAACGACCAAAACAAGAATTTTATGTTATTTCCGCTTCACTAACTCAATTAATTTCTACCTCGTTGTTTAGAAAAATCCCATTATCTCAAACGCCAGAGTCGTCATATTTATTTACAACAAAAACTTTCTTTCCCACACACATCCACGATGTAATTGATGACAGTCGCCAGTTCAGTTAAAGCTGTTCAATCACAATCACAGCTGTAAATTTTTTCGGCTTTCTTTGTGCTTGGCAGTTCTATCTACCGTGTTTGACATTTTATCAGTTAGTTTCATCTTTAATGATCGACGGCTGGCTGTGCTGCGCTAAATATGCAATCAAAAAAATCATCCTAGATTCTCATTTCTCAAACACATCGCATAGTGAACCAACCAACCAATCAAACCCATTGGGTAGAGATTTTTAGTATTTTATTAAAACCGTGTTAATTATACAAGATATGAACAGGATAAAACGTAAAACGTAGAACGTAGGTATCATAAACACAAAGAATGTCTAACTTTAAAAAACCCAGAAAAACAGACTTGAGTGTCGACAATCCCTACCATCAAATCATCAACATCAGCCATTTCTTGCACATGCATTTTTTTAGTTTTTCTTTTTAACAGAGAACTGACAGCTTCAGTTAATGGAGTACCTTTGTCGGCACGTACAGTGGACGGTATGAAACGTACACATTTGTACACGCACCGCACAATATAGGGAAGTTAGCAATTTGTATATGGAAGTTGTTGTGGTTGTGTATAATATGCAGAATGAAATTGAATTAATTATATCAAAACGTCAGCATCACGTCTCATCTGGGAAAACTCTTTGTCAGGAGGAATTAATTTGATAATTAATATGTTAAGCGCGAAGCGCAAGACAAACAGCTTAATGTGGTAGTTGTGAGTTGAAATAACTGTGTGTTCATGTAAACCCATTATTATTACTACTTATTTCACCATTTTATTTGTACATCCTTTACGTTTCAGGAATTCATGTTTATCAAAACGTGATCTATTCTACTAAATCCATGTCACAATTTTCGTATTATAAGTATTTATTATTATTTTCTAGAAAATCTTGTTTGTTTTGCAAATTTTTCTTCTTTCTTATTTTTATTCAACTGTAAACGGATAAACATAAACGTAACTACTTTTTGTGGTTTATCCATCTATAACTGCAGTCTGTGTATATTGGCACTATTCTGGGTAGGGTGCGTGGGTGGATGATGGTGGAACCAAATGGAAAATACATTTTTAGTATTCACAATAACACTAATAGTATATACTAAGCTGCTTCTAAATTTTTACTGCTTGTCATAATAGTAATTTTTCTTTGGAAGGAAAACAATGTGTCTTTATTCTAAAGCAAACACCTAAAAAGAAATCATTATGATTATCTCATCTTTTCATTATTACAGCATAAGCATAGCCATCACCTTTTATCATTTGCTGTTTATACCTTATACAAATTTGTACAATGCCTCCGTGTAATCCCAACTCAAACCAACGCCAAAAAATCTCTTTCAAACAACAATCTAACATTCATAGGCAGATAAATCTCTTTTAATCCCCTATAATTTTACTTTTTCACATTTATCTCTTTTTTCCTTTGACTGAACCAGATTCAATTTCATCATCACGTTGTTCATTGAGATCGGGTCTATATGCAATACCTAATATCTTTCTGTTATTATCTTCCTGTACACATATATTCGTGCACACACGCATACATGCGCTCACAAAAGGGCAACAATGCTACAACACAAACGTATTGACCAATTGTTGGTCTTAAAGCCGTAGTGGGTGTATTATTGCATAATAATGGCTTGTTAAAAGAGAGCGTGCCGTTGATGATGAGATGAGCTGATAATGCATACTGATAACCTGATAACTAAACTTCAACTTCACTTTTTTAAAGTAAAAGTATCAAGTCCAAATCACATTTACCCCACCACCACCATCACGAAAACCAGCGACCAACAACACGTAGTCAGCCAACAAACCAATACACTCAAAATTTCTGTTCAATACGCGCGCCTGTCTACCCAAATGTAGCGTTGCATGGAATGCAAAAGCGAGTAAAGTTATATGTGCCTAAAAGAACGAAATGGAAAACTTTTCTAGATGAATTACCTAAATGAACTGTATTATACGATAATTTTACAATTTTTTGGCTTGTGTCCCACAACTCGGTAGTAGAGTATTCAAAAAATTGGCGTGTTTCTGTGTACAATGTATTGCATTGTTGTTTATTCTCATAATATGTATCATTCATTGTTACAATTTGAATGAGAACTACCTGCCCTGCCACCTACTACATGTGTACACACTTTCTGTGTGTGTGTATTTTTGTATTTCAAAAACTTTGGATTTTCTGACATAAAGATAGAAAGAAAAAAAACGAGTGGAGTGTGTAGTGGAAGTAGAGATTTTAGACCCTGATAGATATTACTCATCGCTCATGTGAATCCAATTGCCCTAAGGCCGGTTTTTGGTTGGTCGCTGGTCGCGATCTGGTAAATGAACTCATCTCACTTGCAAACATACAATGCAGCTAGGCAGTTAAACATTAAATCTAATCCCTATTCACCTTCCTTCCACTATGCATTATGTTATTATATGGCCTTTCTGTGTTACATTTTGGGCTGTTGCTTTGATTATTGTTGGCTTTTTATAAAGCTTTTTATTTCTATAGTCTATCCACATGTACGATGAGGATGATTATGATGATGACTTTTGGTAGACACCTATAATACGATTTTTTGTGCTTTCGCCAAAGATGAAGGGAAGGAGGATCACACATAATCATAATATGATATTATCATCACACGATGTTGATTATTATTATGCCACGTTTGTACATTTATAGTTGGGGGTACTAACGAAAGTTCTTCCATGTACCTTGCCCATATCCTCCCTACCTTTTTGTGGGTACACAACACGCACGCAAAGCGCGATCATATCCTCATGAGAAATCTAATATCCTACACGTCACTCATCCGCTGATTTTCTCTTGAAAGTGTCCATAAACTAATGATAATAACGTGTCATCCGTCTCCCTCTCTGTCTCTGTCATTTAATAGCAGTGTTCTTACCCGTCTCATTTTGCACGCTGATTTCAAAATAGCTCTCATAGTCCTTCTCTGTCGCGTCGCAGGTTACATTTCCAAATTGATCGACAGCGAGATAGCGCTGAAGATGAGATTTCAAACAGATCGAGTCGCTCCCATCCCCTGCTGGCTCCAAAGTCCAAGTTTGCTTCTTCTTAAGGGAGACCCCGTTTGCGTTGATCTTGTAGCCGAATGTTTCTGCGGTGAGATACTTGAACTGAGAGTTGATCAGCCCAACCAACCAAATCCCTTTCTCCCAGCAACTCCCTTCCGCCCCGTTTGTGATCCCATTCCCATTCGTATGAATACCGTTCATTTTTAGTCTGGTTTTTTTCTGATGAGAGGTTTCTCAAGAGGATAAGATGGGGTAGATGATGAAAGACAAAAAACTGTCCTCTGTTGGCTTTCTTTTTGGCACTACACAATGAGCATCCGATTCCAATTACAATGAAGGTTTTGTTCCCTGTAGAAAAAAAATCGTAAAAGAAATTCATTATTTTTGTGTTTCGTGGTTTTCTTCTTTTTTTCTAGCTTTTTCCCCTTCTGTCGCCATTGTCTTGTTGAGAAGCCACAATTTTACAGGTTTAGTCTTTAATCTGGGAAAAATGAATGAACCAAATCGTCCCACTCGAAATACGGCAGATACTTTTTGAAGCAAAGAAAATTCCCAGATTTTGATGACAACTCAACAAAACCGAACAAATATAATAAATCTTCTAGTGTAAGCAACGGGACGATGAGAAGAGGACCTGTTACTAAATAGGCACAACCAGAGTGCAACCACTAATGTGGTTTGGGTTGGGTATACCTACTCTCAAATGATTATTGTCTGTTCAACTGTACACGTACAACATTTACACTGCACCTCGTCTGCTGCTGATTATTAGCTGCCATTGTCATTTTTGCGATTCATTCTGTCAAGTTCTGTGTTACCTCTGTCTAACGCTACCAAAATGGAATAAAATTCTCAAGAAAATTTTCTTCTAATTTGAAACTCTTTTGTTTTCCCATGATGATTCATGATTGAGCAAATTCAACATATCCTCATCATCATCCCATCACATCGCCATCAACCAGAAAGGAACGAATCACGGTTTCCGCGCATTTTCCCTAACGATGTGGTTTTCTCAGATGAAAAATGAACTTGTTCGAAAAAAAATTTATACCTACATGGCCCCTCTCCGTCTATCTATGCGTTCTTGTACAGTAAAACCTACCTATCAGTTTAAGAATGATGAATATTTGCCCAAGTATTTTCTTGCTCCTACCAACATCCGCAACATCATCTTGTGATGATCACCGTCATCAATTTTTTTCCCTCTTAATGGAAGCGAAATACAAACAAACAGCTCAATTATTCCTAATTTGTGTCATGCAAGCTCACTAGCTGTTTTTTGTGTTCTTGTAATCAATTTATCAACAGCATGATCACCGTCATCATCATCGCCATCGTCATCAAAAAGCCTCCCGTTCTCTCTCTCTTCTTGTCATTCTCGTTCCTTGTCAAAGTCAACAAATTCCTTTTTTGTCTTTCGCCTTTCTCCGCCAATCTCCTCATACTGTGCTGAGGTAGCTAATACAATAACGGAGTCATCTCGTTTTGTACTTTAATAAATCCAATGAAGAAACCATGTACCTTGTCAATTCCAACCTGTGTGTTATTATTTTTCCTTTTGTATGTTTTTACTTTGTGCAGGAAGCACGATACCGACTGACACACAACAACCATTTCGTCATCCTCAAGAAAAAATTTTAATACTCACAGAGAGAAGATGAAATGATAACACGGCTACAAACGACAAACGATGATGATAATGATGGTGACCGAAGCCAACAGAGTGAGTGACTAAACATGTCATGAGAAATAGCAGTTTGAAGGTTTTGCGTGTGTGGTGTGCCCACGGCAAACGAAACGAAACACCGTTGTCAAAACGAAATGTCCTTCCGTGCGTCGTCTTTGCTTCTGCTGACACAGTGAAAACAGTATTTTTCTCATTGAATTATTAGTGTCATCATCAGCAGCAGCATGAAAATATTAATGAAATAATAAAACCTCATTAAAAACCTATTTATCATTACTTTTCTCTACCGCACTGACGCTCTCTCGCCACGGATGAATAGTTTACGACCAATCGGCGCAATATAAATTCCTTTTTGTTTATACCTTCCAGCTATTTAAGTTGTAAAATAGTAGAATGCAAAGTACCTACCAACATAACAACTCATTGAAATGGAACAACAAAGGAATGTTCATTTACATGCCCAATAACCATACTCAATGGTGAAGTCTAATAAACCAACCAATAAAGAAATAAACACGCGCGTCTTCTCTCCTACTGTTACTACGTTTTAGGTGTATGTGTGTAGAAACTGGGAGACTAGAAACGGAAAAGATGTTGATATGATGAATGTGAGTGAATGTAGTTTGCTTGCTGTTTTACTCTTGTGTATGTAGTGAGGGGGAGGAGTAGCAGCGAAAGTGTCTAGAATAAATTCATTTTTGTAAGATGCTTTAGGCTTCATCTTTTCATCAAGCGTAATAATAATAATTTATTTTTATAGTTTGCGAATATCTACACTGAAAGCAGTAAACAGTGTATTTGTTAGCATTGGGGCTAGTAAAAAATGTTTTTAGAGTAGCTCATTAATAGACATCATGTACATCAATACGGCATGGTTCATTAATCTGCAAAAGTTTTGAAGGAAAGTTTATAATCATAATAATAAGCCACCACCACCACCACAGCGACTATGTCTGCTAAAAAATTCAATGTGCCAATAACAAGATACAATCTAACATTGTGTGTGTTTTGTATTCTCTGGCAAGCAATTATACACAGTTCTTTTAACTGTGTGTTTTGCGCAGATTGCAATACAGATGTTGACCAGATGAACCCAATCATCACCTCACATCATTTTATTCTTTTTCAATATTATTTAAATCCATTGGAAAAACTCTAAATTTCAGTTTTATTTGCTGTCACTTTGACAGACGAGGGTATATGAACTAAATATTGACAGTTGGGACATTTCTGATACTTATATGGCTTAATACACAGACTAGAGTTGCTTTTCAAAAACATGCCTTCATCTGAACATGCTTGTAGACATTTATGATAACGATGAAATACTCACGAGAGACAAGTAATTCAAAATGTGGATCCAACCATAACCATTCCCATATCCGCGGACATTGCATAGAAAGATGTATGTATATACGCTCACCTAGAGTATGGCATGACACATGTACAGCAGACAGCAGCACACGTATGATTCACTCTT